>PVKS010006144.1:0-80363 GCA_004027875.1 Aplodontia rufa
GTTTTTGGATCCATTCATCAAGTGAGGGGCATCTGGGTTGGTTCCATAATTTAACTATAGTAAATTGAGCTGCTATAAACATTGATGAAGCTGTATCTTTATAGTAAGCCGATTCTAGCTCTTTTGGGAAGATACCCCAGAGTGGGATAGCTGAGTCAAAAGGCTTTTTTGAGGAGTCTCCACACTGCTTTCCAGAGTGGCTGAACCAGTTTGCAGTCCCACCAGCAATATAACAGTGTTCCTCTTTTCCCACAGCCCCTCTGGCACCTGTCATTGTTTGTATTCATTTTCGCCACTCTGACCGGAGTGAGGTGAAATCTCAGTGAAGTTTTGATTTGCTATAAGCTCAACCAGAAGACTTCTGGAGCTTATAAACAACTTCAGCAAAGTGGCTCGTTATAAAATTAACACCAATAAATCATCAGCTTTTCTATACTCCAGCAACAAGGACACTGAAGAAGAAATTAGGAAATCTGTCCCTTTCACCATCTCCTCCAAAAAAATAAAATACTTAGGCATAAATCTCACAAAGGATGTCAAGAACTTATGCAACGAAAATTATCAAACTTTAAAAAAAGAAATTATAGAAGATCTGAGTAGATGGAAAAACATCCCATGTTCATGGTTAGGTAGAGTCAATATCATCAAAATGGTCATTTTACCCAAAACCCTATACAGATTTAATGCAATCCCTATCAAGATACCAATGTCATTATTCACAGATGTAGAAAGGGCAATACTCAAATTTGTATGGAATAACAGAAGACCCAGAACAGCCAAAACATTACTCAGCAAGAAGGAGGAGGCAGGAGGCATCTGAATTCCTGACCTGAAATTACACTATAGGGCTACAGTAACAAAAACAGCATGGTATTGGTACCAAAACAGAATGAAGACAAATGGAATAGAATAGAGGATTCTGAGACGAACCCTCATACCTTTAACTATCTGATATCTGATAAAGGGGACAAAAGCATGGTGTGGAAGAATGATAGCCTGTTCAACAAATGGTGCTGGACAAATTGGACAGCCATATGTAGACAACTGAAATTGGATCCTTACATTTCACCCTGCACAAAAATTAAATCAAAATGGTTCAAGGATCTGGATATTAAACCAGCAACTCTACAATTGCTTGAAAAAGAAGTAGGATCAACATTACAAGACGTAGGGGTCGGCACAGCCTTCCTTAACAGGACTCCCATGGTGCAAGTGGTAAAATCAAGAATAAGTGCATGGGATGCAATTAAACTAAAAAGCTTTTGCACAGCTAAGGATTTAGTCAAGAGAGAACCTACAGAACAGGAGAAAATTTTTGCCTGTTGAGCACCTTTAATCCCAGCGACTCAGGAGGCTGAGGCAAGAGGATTACAAGTTTGAGGTAAGCCTGAGCAACCCAGTGAGACCCTGTCTCAAAATAAAGAAATTAAAAGGAGGGGCGGAGATGTAGTTCAGTGGTAAAGTGCCTGCTTAGCATGCACAAGGCCCTGGGTTCAATCCCCAGTCCCACCTACTCCCCCAAAAGGAAAAAAACAAAAAGAAAGCGAGAGAGAAAAAGGCCTGCGGATGAAGCTCAGTGATACAAACTCCCTGGGTGAAATCCTCAGTACTCAAAAACAGAACCTTAAGTGTAAACTGTTAAACAAAGGAAGCCAACCTGAAAAGGCGACATACTGGATTACTGAATGATTCCAAATAAATAGATATAGATATATTCTGAAAAGGGAAAAATATAGAAATAAGAAAAAAGATCAGTGGTGCAAGGAATTCAGATGAAAAAACAGATTAATCAGAATAAATTTAGGGCAGTGAACCCATTCTCTATGATATTAAAATGATGGATGCATAACATTATGCATTTGTCAAAATCCATAGAAATGTATAATGCAGAGTGAACCTTAAAGGTGTGCAAGTGTTTAAAAAATCATTTAGCAATCCCAGGAATTCTGAGAAAGCGTGCAGATTCTGACAAGTGAACCTAACTGTACTGCAAATATATGAAGCAGAAGACTGCAGAACAGTGCTGACAAAGTAACCTTGCAAATGAACAGAGTCAGACTAAATGCAAAAGGAATTCCAAGTAAGTATCCTAGATGGTGAGTGTGTCTGTCACAACAGTATAGGTAAACAATTCTGATACTGCTATACATGAATACAGAAGTTAAATAAATAAGCAACTGGAGGACAGTGGGACCCAGGTTTCTCACTGTTGCAGTTGGGTTTACAGAAAAGCAAGGGAAAGAGCTAGAATGATCCATATGGTAACGGACAAAAGTTGAAGACATCAGTAAGAACTAATGCTTATTGAGAAACAGATGGTAACACACAAATATTTATACATGTTATGCATGTGTATGGGTACAGATTAGTGTACATGCATATCTTTCTTTGCTGTCAGCGGAGAGGATCTGAAGCGAAGGTGTCCCAGTAGAAACAAGAACAGGTAATACCCAAATCTTGGTTTCTAATATCACTTTCCAATATCAGGAACTAAGGCTTTTTGAAAACTGATCCTAGGACTAGGATAGGAAATACACTGGATGAGGTAAGAGCATCTCACAGTGTCAGAAAGTAAAATAAATAAAGCAGAACCCCACAATGATCAGGGTATGTCAAAAGGACACGAGAGCCAACATAAGGAGCTTCCAATGACCAATGCTGGAATGATTTGGGCAACGAAATTAATAATGTGGTACTAGATTCTAACCCAATGTATGAGATAAATATCCCTGTATTCTTACTAATATAAACAATGATGGAATAAGTTAATAAGTGGGGAAAAAGAGATAAATCTCTTGTGAAGAAGAATCTCAAATAAAATATGTAGATAATCCACCCCGAAAGAGGGAGAACATAACTTCCTGCCCACTAAGTGTGGCTGCTTCCTCCAAATGAAACGTACGGTAGGAAATGGAAAAAAAGAAACTTCATAGTGAAGTAACCACATAAATACTTCTTCACTAACATTATTATCAAAGTTATCAACAATCATAAATTATGTGATTTGACATGATATGATGAAAATGGCACTTTCCTTCTGTGATTATCCCCAAAAAAGAAAACCCACAGTCTAATTATGAGAACAGCAGACAAATTCCAACAGAGTGGCATTCTACAACATACTTGGATAGTACGCCTCAAAACCATCAAGAACATCAAGAAAGCCTAAGAAATCATCACAGCCAAGAAGCACCTAAGGAGACATGGCAATCAAAACTAATGTAGTAGAAATGGAGCAGTAGCTCAGCGGTTAAAACACTTGCCTTGGCATGTGTGAGGACCCGGGTTCAAACCCCAGCACCACATACACAACTAAGTGTTGGAGAAACAAAAAAAAAAGATGAAAAACGAAATAAAATTAATTCTCTCTCATTCTCTTTCACTCTATCCCTCTTTCTTAAAAAAAAAAGTAATTTATTCCAAATAAAATCCTGGAACAGAAAAAAGATATTAGATAAAAACTAAGGAAATCTGGGGTTGGGGATTTAGCTCAGTGGCAGAGCACTTGCCTAGCATGTGCAAGACCCCGAGTTGGGTCCTCAGCCCTGAAAAAAGAAAGAAAGAAAGAAACAAAACTAAGGAAATCTGAGTCAACAATGGACTTTAATTAACAGTGATACACCAATAATGGTTTATTAATTGTATCAAATGTACCATATTAATGCAAGCTATTAACGATAGCAGAAATAGTATACAAGAGTGGGAATATTATAAAAACTTTCTGTCCTATCTTGAAAGTCTGTTCAGTTTTTTAAAGCCACTGTTATTTCAGCCTCTCAGCTGCAGAATAAACGAATTCTTTTCCCCTCTTTTTTTTTTTAAAGAGAGAGAAAGGGACAGCAAGAGAGAGAGAGGGAATAAATCTTTAGTTTTTCATTTGGCTTTCATTGCTCTGACACTTCATGGTGTATGTACGTGGTGCTGGGGTTCAAACCCGCATCCCCAGCTTGCCAGGCAATCGCCACAACCACTGAGCCACCACTCCAGCCCCAGGATAAATGAATTCTAATGACTGTACTTCCACACTCCCCAAATTAATATGTACAAAACATTCTAAGTCTCATGTACAATTATGGAGGGCTCAAAGATGCTGCTCCCTGGTTATGGGCTGAACTGTGTTTTAATTCATATGGCACCCCCCAAAGTTCCTGGTATCTCTGAATGTGCCTATATTTGGAGATAGGGTCTTTAAAGAGGTAATTAATAATTAATAATTTAATTACCTCTTAATTTATAATTCGTGTCCTTATATGAAGAGGAAATCAGGACACAGACACATGTACAGAGGAAAGACACATGTGAAGACACAGAGGAAAAATGGTCAAAGGAGAAAGGCTTCAGAAGAAACAAGATCATGCTGACACCTGGATCACAGGCATCTGGCCTCCTGAAGTGTGAGAAAAATAAACATTGATGTTTAAGCCCCACAGTCAGGGAATTTTGTTAGGGCAGTCTTAACAAACTAATATGCTCACCAAGTTCATCCACAGTATTTATTATCGGATCATTTTACAATGCATAAAAATGGAGCTTGAAGAAGCGTTTGGGGGCTATTCTAAGTATGGACTAGGAACCTGCCTACCTCTCAACAGGCACGCCGCTGAACACTTTCACATGTTATCTTATTATGAGGCAGGAGTTAGCATCCCATTTTGTACATGAGAAAATTTGGGACCAAAGATATTAAATGGTTTTGGCCCTGTCATTCAGATTGGAAGTAGCAGGGCTACAATAAGATTCAGATCAAGGAGTCAGAGCCTAGCATGTCTCCTCTCCCAGGTACTTTTCAGAAGTACTTCTTCATGAGGACTGACTGTCCACACAATAAATGAATTATATACAATTACTATGGCTACCTTTTATACTGACCATTACAATGGGCCAAGCACTATGCTAAACATTCCACCTGCACTTTGCATAGATTCTTCCTACAATTCTCTTAGGTAGGTTCTACTACCTAAGATTAGAGAAAAGGACACTGAAGTTCAGAGTGATTCATAACTTGCTCAAGGTTGTCCAACTGTATGGATGTATGTATTTATTTTGCATTACTAAGGATTGAATCCAGGACTTTACACATGCTAGGGAAGCACCGTTCCTTTGAGCCACATCCCCAGCCCTCCAACTGTTCACAGAAGCCCAGCGCTCAAACCCATGTTTGTCTGACTCCTAGACCCAAGCTCTAACCCTCTGCTCCACTCAACCCATCTAGACTCCCACCCAAACCCCAGCACCATGGGAACTACAGGGTACTGCCCTCAGGTACTCACCCACAACTTGTAGCCATACTCTTCCCTCTGCCTTCTGAGGGGTGACAACTACCTCACATCGGTATTGTCCAGCTTCTCCCAGCTGGATTCCCAGGTAGCTGCAGTGAGGCGTCCCCATTCTTCAGGCTCCCCAGAGACACAATGGCTCCAGACCGGAATGCCTTTTGGTGAGCTCCAAAAAACTCAAACACCTTGATCTCTACTTCAGATGACTGATTCTTCCAAAACCAGGTGATACCCATAATCTTGATGTTCAAGTTTGAGAGACTAAGGATTTTGCAGGAGATGGTAATGTTGTCATTCAGATGTACTATCTGCTTCCTCTCTGACATTTCCACTTCCAGAAAACCTGTGGCGATAAGAGAACTCAGCTTTGAGAGATCCACAGTACTCTCAAACACTATCGTGCAATAAATAGCTTTGGGGGATGGATGGATGAAAGAGAACTTGGTCCATTGCCCCTTATTAGCTACATACAACCCCTTCAACTTTGTTCTTTTTCAAGATTGTTTCAGATGTTATGAGCCCCCAGCAACTCAATTGAAGTTTAGAATCAACTAATTAATTTCTATAGAGATATAAGTTGAGATTCTGATAGGACTTGCACTGAAACTGCAATCAATTTGGGAATACTGCCATCTTAACGATGTTAAGTTTTGGGGATGTTTGATGGACTGAATGTTTACATCTTCCTAAAACTGGTATGCTAATACCTAATTCCCAATGTTGTAGTAATTGAAGGCAGGGCTTTGGGGAGGTTATTAGGTCATAAGTGTGGAATCTTCTGAATGGGATTCACAAAACAGAAGATAAGAGAAAGACAAAAAAGTATCCTACAAACCAGGATTGGGGCTCTCAGGAGAAACTGGGACAGCCAGAAACTTTCATCTTAGACTTCGCAGCCTCAAGAGCTGTGAGAAATACATTTGTTTAAGCCACCCAATCTATTATATTTGTGATAGCAGCCTGACAGAAGTAATACAGGATATTTTTCCTTTTATTTATCTAGATCTTCTTAAATTTCTTTTGACAATGTTTTATAGGTTTCAGAATAGAATTATGGGTCACTTACCAATGGGGATCTGTTCTGAGAACTCTTATTAGGCAATTTCATCCTTATGTGAACATCATGTAGTATCATTACACAACCTAAATGGTATAGGTGGGGCTGGAGTGGTGGCTCAGCACTGGTGCTTGCCTGGCATGTGCAAGAACCGGGGTTCAAACCCCAGTACCACATACACAATTAAGTGTCAGAACAAGGAAAACCAGATGACAAACTAAAAAAAAAAAATTCTCTCTCTCACTCTCTCTCTCTCACTATCCCTTTTTCTCTCTTTAAAAAAATAAAAAATAAAAATAAATAAATGGTATAGGTTCCATCATTCAATATGGCCTCTTGATGAAATCAAGAGACAAGGTAAGGGGCCGGAGGGGTGGCTCAGTGGTTCTGGCACATGCCTTGGTTACACAGGGATGCAGGTTCAAACCCCAGCTCCACCTATACAACAAAGTGTGGGAGCAATGAAAGCCACGTGAAAAACTAAATAAAATTGATTCTCTTCTCCGTTTCTCTCTCTCTCACTGTCCCTCTCTCTCTCTTAAAAAAAAAGAGCGAGAGACATGGTAATCATAAGCTATACAAGAGTACTGCCCCATGACGTTTTATGGTAATTTTTTAAAAACTTAAGTAGAAAAGTACACTCTGAAACAATTATAAAAGGTATAGTAGAGTAAATGCTTAAACTCTAACAGTCATTTATCATCATTATTAAGTACTACGTCCTGTACACAGTCATATGTGCCATGCTTGTTTCTAACTTAGCAGCACAGTAGATCTGTGTACTCCAGCAGCAGTGCAAACATGAGTAATGTGCCACACTATGATGTTGTAATGGCTACCTCAGTAGGCAACAGGAATTTCAGCTCCATTATACATTCATGAAACCACCATCATATATGTGGTTCATCATTGATCAATTTCATTATGCACTGCATGACTGTACATTTTGTGCCCCTTTTGTTAAATTTATTCATAAATATTTTATTCTTTTGATGCTATTGTAAAAGGAATTTTTCTCAATTTTACTTTCAGATTGCAAATATATAGAAATACTATTTATTCTTTTTTACTTCCACTTCCTTCTCTCATCAAGCAACCACTCTAAGGTATTTAGGGTCTACATTTTTGTTCTCTTTTAAAGCTGTGTCTTGTTCTGTTCCTCAAACTTAACGGAAATGGTATATATGCATACATACGATATAGATGCTGCACTGGTATATATGTCGCGTTGTCTCTCTTCTTGGCACTATGCTTTCAAGGATCTTCCACATTGCCTTATGTACAGCTAGTTCACTGCTTGAAATTGCTGCCCAGTTTTCTGTGGTAAGCATCCACATTTGGCTCACCCAGATTCCCCAGTGACTGGCACCCACAGAGGGTCCTAAATTTCCACATCACCACCACCACCATTTGACAGCCTGCTTCGCTCGGTCTGATAGGTATCAAGTGATGTCTCGTTGTTGTTTTAATTTTATTCTTCTAGTTAGTACTCAGTTTAAATGTTTCTTCATATGCTTTTCAGCCTTTGAGCTTCCTGTTTGAAAATCAGGCAGATCATGTAAATCGGAGCTCTCAAAAAAGTAAAAGAGGAAGTTTAAAAGTCATGGTAAGGTTAAAACACTCCCAGGCTCAACTCCCCACCGCCTAACTCTAGGTAAAAACCCTGGCAAAGTTAAGGTGCCCCGTTGAAACCGAGGTGCTCTTCCTTTCCCCGCTCCCTGATTTTCTTCTCCGATCCAGCAAGCAGCGCGATGCAACTAGGCACCGGACACCACGGCACTGAAATTGCAAAATCGAAAGTGCACCCCAGGATTTCAATGTTGAATCAGTAAATGAATCTGCATTTCACAAAGGAGGGTTCGGGGTCGGGGGACTTTCAAGTCTGGTCCCAGGCGGCTGCGGCCCCCTAGAGGCTGGGGAGGCGGCGGGAAGAAGGCGCCGTAAGGGCGGTGACCGCGACCGACGCGAAGGGAGCCTGAGAGGCGACCGCCACAGAGCCCCAAGCAGCCCTTCCTCCTCCCTGCACCGCGCGCGGTCCTACCTGCGATCTCCCCCGCGAACCACAGGCCCAGGAGCAGCTGCACCACCATGCCCCGCAACAGGCTGCTGGCCTCTGCCACAAGCAAGCGCGTCGGTGCCGGTGCCGGTGCCGGTGCGTGCGGATAGCCCAAGCCTACAAGTTCCTCGCAGAGTGGCACAGCCGAGGACAGAGTGCGCTGAGGAAGCGCTCTCTGGGCAACGATCTCGTGAACTTGCAAAGGAAAGGCGCTAACGGATCTTTTGCGTATTCTGGGTCTTTGGACCTCTTCAATTCTGAAAAGTCGTGTTGGTCCCGCTGCACTGGAGGACACGTGAGGCACGTGACCAGGAGGGCCACTCGCCTTGTAGGGGTAGGTGAGTTGGCACCCGCAAAGGAGCTCTGGGAGGACAAGTGCGGGTCTGCAGCAGCCGGGAAAGGTCTAGGGAAGTACGGTCTTTCAGGAATGGACGTCGCGGACTCTGGATTCAGCTCTTCCTCGCGGTCAGAATTCGCTTCATCGGTGGCAACTACTCAGATGAGGATGGTGACCACAGTTAGTGAATGCAAAAGTGCAAGGAAGAGAGGTCACAAACTTCTAGGGCTGGTGCGCTCACCATCGGCATGATACTTGAAAACAAAACAAAACAAAACAAAACAAAACAAAACAAAGCTTAAATCATTTAAAATGAAAGGGAAATTTAATCTCCAGGTCGCTTCAGTTAACTGAAGTTGTCCCAGAATTTCTCATCCCTTTACTAACCAAAGAGTGTTCTGTACCCTTGGGAAGAAAACCACAAAATTGCTCATTATTGAATGAGCAATTCAATTAAGTTTTACCACCTCCAGACCAATTTTTTGTTGTTGTAAATTCACGTCTTTCATGAACTCATACACATTACCTTGTCTTGTGGTTTGCTGAAGCAATAAGTCAGACACCACTTGCCACAGTGTCTGTCAAACTCCACAAAATCTCCAGCACCACCATCACCTGAAATATACTCCTGGCAAAGGCCATTAATTTTGCCATTTTCATCCACAGTACAGTATTTTAAGAGTCAACTTAACCTTCTTTGTCTTATGCTTATTCTTCTTGGGAGTGGTGTACCAAGCCTCAACATAAGATGAATGGTGGATTCCTTTTGAATGTAGTAGTCAAACAAAGCATATCCATCTCTAGCTAATTACCAGCACCCATCAGTTTCTGCTGATCAGGAGAAATTCCTTCCTTACCCTGGATCTTGGCCTTTATGTTTTCTACAGTCTCTGAGGGTTCAAGGGCCTTATTCAGGCCTTGGCTTCCTCACACCATCTTGCCCAAACCTCAAGCATGATAACATTTTCTCCAAAGGTTTTCACAAAAATCTGCATCTCAACTGCAGATACACCCACATGGCAGATGGGAAAGCCCACCAGACCAATTTGAAAATCAATTTAATAGTGAAGTTCAGAACATAAACAGCATTGTAAATGCATGTGCATCTGTGCCCAGCATCTTGTACTCCAGTTGTCTCATTGATCTGATTTCATTGCCCCCCCCCAGCTCATATCTTTAAAAAGAGGGTGATGTTCAGGAAAGCACAGGTGGTCCTGGACTCAAATGCCAGCTACGTTATATGCTGATTTGAGGGCATGGGCAAATTACTGTATTCCCCTGCCTCAATTTCCACCTCTCTAAAACTGAAATAGTAAAAATCTTCCTTGCAGGGGTATTACAAGGATTGCAGAAGCAAGAGGAGCATGTGTTAGAAATAAAATTTTTAGAAATACATGTATGGTGAGAAATCAAAAACATGTTCTGAAGCAGGTGGGCAAGGCAAAGTTTACTTCTGACAGAAGGGCATTCTACAGAACCTAGCTAGCAGGCAGGTCTGGGTGGACAGTCCCGCCTGCTTATGTCTCTAACCTGTCACAGCTCTAACAATTTTATTTCATTCTAGTTGGAGGAGCTCAGTGTACAATCTCTGTGACTGGCTAATTTTAAAATTGAGGAGGGTAAAGGGAAGGGCTTTAATTAAAATGGCTACAATTGGATCCAATTAAGGCTGAATACTATATTCTGAAAATGGACCACCAGACTTACTATTTCTCGCACAAGAACAAATCCCCATTACACTGTAGTCTTATTGGTATAGTGAATTTAGACTTGAGGTACAAAGCTAGCCTGTATTACTAACATCATTAAATAACGTCCCCAGTGAGAATACTTACCCAGAAGAGTGAGTCACAAAGTTGTGACACATACCTATCATTCTATAGAAAATTGGAAAAATTACCAAAAAAATGGGTAAAATTGACAGGTTTCTCCGTTTATATTTCACTAGTATGTACAGATAAACTTTTTAAAATTTCATTATCTTTTATTCATGGCTCCATTTTTACCAATTTCCCATCTATTAAATTCCTGTAAACACACAAGAGAACATGTCTCCTAATGATTTTGCTGACTTCATTCAACCCTAATGTGCACAGCACATGCTTCATAAATGCTTCTCAAATAAGTGTATATTCAGAAAGGTTAATTTATGGAAGTCTCTGATTTTGTGTGTCCATTTTTGCTGTACAGCATTGAGACATGGTACTTGAATGCTGGTTAACACTGAGGTTACTTATAGATACAGCATGTACAACTTGCTTTTGGAATATCACATATAATATTGGAACCATATTGAAATACATGAAAACAACCAATAAGTGATCAGAATGGTGAAGCAGACAAATTCATACAAGGACAGTATAGCAGAGACCCCTGCTTATCATTTAGTTTCTTCCTTAAAAAAAAAACCCGATTTTTTTCCTGGACACAGGTATCTATAAAGTAAAAGACTGTATTTTTTAGCCTCTCTGGAGCTCACTGTGAAGACGTGATTAAGTTCTAGCTAAGGTGAGGCAAATGGACTGTTCTGAGTGACTTCTGCCATGTCTGTAATGGAAGGAGCAACGTGTTCCTCACCTGGTCTCCATCTGTGGGCAGCAGTGCAGAGGTGCCAGCTAGAGCTGGACCAGACATCTTGTCCCGCATGGAAACCACACTTGAGGACAAGGGAACAGTAAAACAGAGAAGTGCTGAGCTCCTGATAACTTGTAATGTTTCCGGATCAGCCCTAAAATGACACCTGTGAACCTGTGGAATGTAAGAACAAAGCCATTCAGCCCCTTTTATTTCGGGTTGTTAAACCAAAATGCCTAAAAGCGTGGAATCTCCTAAATAAAGAGTTTATTGAGCTGTTACACATGCTAGCTGTTACCAGGTCCTGGGACAAATTCTCACAACTACCACCAGCAATAGGATTAGATAGTAGTTGGAAAGATGTTGGTTAGACTTGCCGTTAAGAACATTTTTTATTTTTTTAAGGACAGAGGGAGTGAGAGATGAGTGAGAGAAAGAAAGAAAGCAAGAATCAATTTTATTTTTTTGGCCTTTGCTTTTCCAACACTTAGTTGTATATGTAGTGCTGGGGTTTGAACCAGGGTCCTGTGCATGCCAGGCAAGTCACTGTAACTACTGAGCCACTGCTCCAGCCCCAGTTAAGAACATTTTTATAATGAAAATTTGGGAAAGGAAAAGCCTAAGTTGTTCACAGTGAACCTACTATGGCTATAAATGAATGGAATGGGGGCTGGAGGGGTGGCTCGGCAGTTATGGTGCTTGCCAGGCATGCGCGAGTACAAGGGTTCAAACCCCAGCACCCACGTACACAACTAAGTGTCTGAACAACAAAGGCCATGTGAAAAACTCAATAAAAATTGATTCTGTCTCTCTCACACACACACTGTCCTTCTCCCTTAAAAAAAAAAAGAATGGAATGACAAAAGCTGGGCACGATTTGAGTCAGGAGGGCAATTCATAAAGAAAATTGCTTGTTACTTCTGAATTGGTTGAGGTTGTAAACAGAAAGCACTAGTTCCCAGGAGGCTGGCTACCTAGGCATAAGTTAAAGTTTTTGTTTGTTTGTTGTTTTTTGAGAGGGGAACAGTGAGAGAGAAAAAGAGAGAATCAATTTTATTTCGTTTTTCATGTGGCTTTCTTTCGTTGCTAGAGACTTCGATGTGTACATGGTGGTGGAGTTTGAACTCGCGTACTCATGTGTGCCAGGCAAGCACCATAACTGCTGAGCAACAGCTCCAGCCCCCAAGTCAAAGTTTTAACATACATTCAGGCATGTGGAATAGGTTTGTTATAGCTGTTGATTTGGCCAGCAGCTGTTAACTGATTACCTCCTTTATCTCCTGCCTCCTTCATCCTCTGGGGTCTTGTCAATTAAATTTAAAACATAACAGCACTTTTTTCTTATCAAATAACCTCATTTTGAGAACTAATCCTAATCCTAATGTGGTGCTGGAGTTTGAACCCGTGTACTCACACATGCCAGGCAAGCACCATAACTGCTGAGCCACCACTCTAGCCCCCAAATAAACTTTTCTTCCTCTAAATTTCTTGTCAGATCTTTTGGTCCTAGTAGCAAAAAGCTGACTAAAACACCATATAAAGATCAGAAAGTCAAAGACCTTACTTTGAGAAACACTGGTCTAGAGAAATGCAAATTGAGCGTCATTCTGTAAAATAAACAGCCTGGATTCTGTTTTGTGTTTTGTTTTTTAAAGAGAAATAATCAGTTTTATTTGGCTTTCATGTGGCTTTCGTTGCTCCTACACTTTGTTGTGTATGTGATGCTGGAGTTTGAATGCAGGTCTTTGCACATGCCAGGCAAGCGCCGTAACCACTGAGCCACCACTCCGGCCCCAGGCCTGGACTCTCAAAACATGACAATGTCATGACAGACCAAGGAATTATTCCAGATTAAGGGAAATTAAAGAGAAATGCAAAGCATGCTATTTGATTAAATCCTGGATTACAAAGAAAAATCACTATCATATATTATTGTAAGAGTATAATATTAATTATATAATAAGTGAAAATTGAATATGGGCCATCTGTTAGATTAATAGTATTGTAACAGTGTTAAATATCCTGAATTTAATGATGTGATGGTTATAAAAGAATGTCCTTGTTCTTTTTTTTTAATTTTTTGTGGTTTTTTGTGCGTCCTTGTTCTTAACAAATAAATAATTAAATGTTCACTCACATACTTAGACTAAAGGATCAAAATGTTGTTAATTTCTGAAATGTTTCAACATAAGAATTGTACTAAGAGTATTCAAGGGCAGGACATCCTAGAACTTATAATATTATTGCAACTTTTTTGGATAGGCTTGGGCTTTTTTTCCTTCAAACTAATATAACAAATACACAACTATATAGGCAATGTGTGATTCCAGAGTGTACCTTTTTTCCAAATTAACAAAACATGTTTTATTTAGTAAAACATGGGTGTGAATATGGGCCAGACACAGGCAGAAGTGTGCAGGGTTGGAAGTGTGGGTGGGGAGTCTATAGCACCCAGCCCAGCAACATGAGGATAATTCCCAGGATTTGCAGACCAGCAGAGGCCAAGGCAAGGTTGAAGAGTATTATGGTTAGAATGTGAGGTGTTCCCCAAAATCTCATGTATGACAGTTTGGGAAGGCTGAGGTTCAATGATTGGGTTATAAAAGCCTTAACCCAATCAATGAGTTAATGCCCTGATAGAGATTAACTGGCAGCTGTAGGCTGGTAGGGTGTTTGGAGGAGGTGGGTCATTGAGTGCATGCCTTTGGGGTATGCATTCTGTATCTGCCCTGGAGTTTCATTCTCTGCTCTGCTCCCTGGAGCCTTTCTTGCTGCCAAGATGCACCACCTCACTTTGAGCCCTGAGGAGTGGAGCCAGCCTTCTCTGGACACAGACCTCTGAAACTGTGAGCCCCTAAGTAAACCTTTTCCTCCTAAAATTGTTCTTGTCAGGTCATTTAGTCCAGCAGCAAAAAAACTGACTAAAACAAAGAGACTCTAAAGAGGTTCAGCAAGATTCAGAGGCCAAGTGTGAGGATGTAGGTGGAGATGAGGTCTTAAAGCAGGGATGATGTCACTGGACTACCTCCCCTGAGGACAGGCACTGACCTCTACCCAGTAGACAGTGGGATGGGGGTGGGGGCCACTAGGGCAGGGCTGTGGGGACCCTGGCTGACTGATGTCCCAGATGCCACTTACTAACCCTGTGACCTGGGGAATTTATCCGACTTTCCCAAGGCTCCATTTCCCACTTTGAAAAATAGATATAATAAACCTTCATTTTAGTATATATGCCTGAATGTATATTTCCTAAGGTACAAATTAAAGACATTATTTTTATGTTAGTGCTACACCCCTTAAGAAAGCAGCAATTATCAGGGCATGGGCTCTTTCATATCTGATTCTCTCTGCCTCACACCCTCAAACTGGAGCACCCAGAGGGCAGAGTAGGGCCAGGTGAGTGTGGGACAGGGGTCGTTGGTTTATTTTTGTGGTGCTGGGGATTAGACCCCAGGCCTAGGCAAGTGCCCTACCACTAAGCTACATCCCCAGCAATGCATTCTTTCAACATTGTCAAAGTAGTCTTTTCCTCATAAAATTACCACAAATATATTTTTATTTTACATTTAATATAATTTAAAATGAACCTATGCAAATGATGACTAGAATAATAAATAAATAGTGCAGTGGGATAATTTTTACAATATGTTCAGAAAATGAATTCAAATATAACAAAAATTGTATAAAATCTGTCTGATTCTGTATCACATTAAAATCCAATTATTTATTTGCAATATTAAAATAGCCCAAATAGGGCTACAGCGGTGGCTCAGCAGTTCGAGCACTTACCTGGGATGTACGAGGACCCCATTTCAAACCCCAGCACCATATACTCAACCACCAGATGAAAAAAATAAATAAAATTGATCCTTTCTCTATCACTCCCTCTCTCTTTAAAACAAAAAAAAAGCCCAAATATCTAAATAAGCCAAGACAGATTAAATCTAATCTCCAAGATGGTAGAAATTTTTCCAAAATTTAAAATTAACAGAATATTTTCAGTCATACTTATAAAAGTTAAAAGGATTTATTTTATATTTTGGGTACTGGGGATTTAACCTAGAGGCATTTTACCACTGAGCTACATCCCCCTGACCCTTTTATTTTTTATTTTGAGTCAGGGTTTCACTCAGTTGCTGAGGGCCTTGATAAATTGCTAAGGGCAGCCTTGAACTTGGAATCTAGCTATGTCAGCCTCCCGAGTCGCTGGGATTATAGGCATGTGTAGGACCCCAGCAAAGTATACATATATTTTCTTTCTTTCTTTTTTTCTTTCTTTATTTTTAAGAGGAGAGAGAGAAAGAATTTATTTTTTCATCTGGTTTTGTTTTTCTGACACTTAGTTGTGTATGTGATGCTGGGGCTCAAACCTGGGTCCTTGCAGATACCAGGCAAGCGCTCTACCACTGAGCCACCACTGCTCCAGCCCTAAAAGGTTATATTTTTAATTCAATATTTAAATTAAAAAAACATTTCAAAATTCTCCCCAAAATTAGTAATAACAAAAGATACTTAAAAGCCCAGCTTTAAAACAGGATGTACAAGCCATCATTATCAAATGGTTTTTAAAGCATAATAAATATTGAAAAAATACAGATTATACAGCACTAGCTTTCAACATTAAAAGGAAAAGTAATAATGACAAAAAATCTTTTTTCCTGTTTTAATTTCAGAAAACAATTTTTGATTTTCAGAAGACACTGGTCTTCTATCCACACCTATTTTAAGTACAAGTTTTCATGTAAACACACACATATTCCATTCCAAAAAGGATCTTTCAATCAGAGGCTGTACACATTCATACAGACAGTATTTACTGCGCAGATACTATTTTTAGAGGTGCAAGGGCTTACGACTTTCACCTGTGCCTTCACTGAAGAGGGGCTCTTTCTTCCACCTTCAGCCTTCAGAGTTCAATTCTTAGGTCCTGAACTGGACAGAGAGGTGCACATAAAACTATGAGGAAGTCACCACGAAAGAATTAAGCAGTTGCTCTGGGTATTAACTAACTTCAAGTTGTTGTCCTTAGAATAACATACTTCGCCTGTTTTATCTTTTATATAAATCTGTTAGAAAATAACCCTGTTTTAAATAAAGTTACCTCATCTTCATTAGTACTACAACAGACCCCCTTAGAGAAAAGATGAATAGCTCAGGATTGTGAGCTAGGCAAGAATGGATCTGAAAGCCTTAGGGATAAGTCTCATGAAGCTGGTGACTACAAAACTTAAAGACTGAAAATGGTGTTACAATATTCTATATCCCTCAAAACTTTCTCCAGTGATTAAGGAAGTGCATGGGAAATACAAGCATGGAAAAGTTAATACAAAACTGGGAAAACAAGCCAGGAGTTGTGGTGCATACCTATAATGGCAGCTACTAGGGAGGCTGAGGCAGGGGTATCTTGAGTTCAAGATACTCCTGGGCAACATAATGAGACCTTGTATCAAAAAAAAAAAAAAAAAGTAGGAAAATGGGATAGTGCCTAGAAAGGAAAGAATATGATTGAAACTCAGGTCATCTAGACAAATGTAAAGAAGAAACAACATGCTGTTTATGGTGTACATGTACAAATATATAACAACTCATCTCATCATTATGAATAATTATGATGCACCAATAAAAATATGGGAAAAAGAAAAAGAACACACTATGCTACTTCTTTTCTAATCAGAGATTGCTCATCATGTCCTGGTTTTTTCTTACCAAATATTTTTTTTAATTAATGATATTATGGAGAATGTGTGCTGGGGTATATAAATTACAATGGATAGGCTTTTGCTTATTTTTAAAACTATTATTAAAGAGAAAGAATACCAAAAAAGAAAAGAAAAAACAATTCAAAAAGGGACATTCAGGGCTGGAGCGGTGGCTCGGTGGTTACGGTGCTTGCCCAGCATGCACAAGTACATGAGTTCAAACCCCAGCAACCCACGTACACAACTAAGTGTCAGAGCAACTAAAGCCATGTGAAAACTCAATAAAAATTGATTCTGTCTCTCTCTCACTGTCCTTCTCTCTTTAAAAAAAAAAGAAAGAAAAAGAAAAAGGGACATTCAACACAGTCCGACTGTTACACATCTGCCCACAAGCTGGTTCACTCTGTCAAAGGGAAGGGGTGAGGGACTAAGGGACTCGTGTCATGAATTAGAAATTCTCTTTCAGGGTGAGAAGCTCTCTCTCTCTCCACAGTGGGCAGAACTCATTCTAGGAAGAACTGCTTGCTTGCCTAGTCAGCTCAAAAAAGCTGACCTATCTGCAAAAGCGTTTTTCTTTCCTCCCAAATCAGCCGTGAATCTCAATGAAACAGACTATGAATAGCAAAGAGAATAAACACACCACACCAAGAGAAATAAGAAATGCACATGGAATTAGAGTTGCGATTTAGTCAAAGAAATAAGACCCAATTTCTGAGATATACTGTTCAACGCTATAGAACAAAGAAGAAATCACTGTGCAAAAATGATAGAGGTTTTAAATGATTCTGTTTGGCAAAAAAATATATACTACCATTAAAATGTGTAAAACATTAAAGGACATAATAAATATGCTTTAAAAAAGAAATAATTATACATCACCAATCCAATAAGGAAATATTTATAAAGCAGTAACATCAGGAACAGAATGGATAAAAAATAAAGCAAACTCAAACTCATTGTGACAATTGAAGAGTCCCAGTGAATAGCAATATATAGGTCTAGCAACATGACAGAAAAACCGTCAGGATGTCCTGGGTTGTATGTTCATATCCCACATACAGGAAATCTAAAGTGAGTGTAGGAACTTAATTCAACAACATAGTTTTGACATCACTAAAACTGGACTAAACTTGAACAAAAATAACATGTTAACTATAATGATTCATGGGATACAGTAAAGAGAACTAGATGAATTTTTTTCCCAATTTTTATATCACTTGGACAGGTCATAACTTTGAAGTCATATAGAAAATAAATTGTTACTCATTTAAAAATTCTGTGGAGTAGCAAAATCTTAAGAACTGGAAATAAATATTTTAACATACACACACACACACACATAAACATGTATGTATATATAAATAAATATCCATAAACCTGGAAAGGCCTGGCAAATATGCTTAGTACTAAAGATAAAATAAAGTTAGGTAAGCAAACTTGCACAGCAAAAGTCAAACCCATTGTTTGCAATAGATTATAACAAAACTTGTTTGCACAGGCAGGCAGAGTATTGAGAGGAACCAAAAGGGTGAACAATGAACAAGAGCAGGGTGACAATTAGGCTGGTACATCCCCTTCATCCTCATCAGTCCCATGACTGACATGAGTTAAAATGTATACTATGTGAAAACTGTAAATACCTGTAACTATGAAATGCAGTTTTTCTGCATAATTCTATAGGCAATATTTGAAGAACTCTAAATTCCTAAAATTGAATCAAAAGCATCATTGATTTTGTTTTGCTATCTCATCAAACAGGTTGGCCAGAACTTGAAACCATAAGTCCAGATTTTTCAATTTGGTGTCTTTGCCACTTGCTATTGCTGTTTGTTCTGGCTCGGTACTTGGATCCCTAAGAAATGATTACAAATTCACAACTAATCAAATGATAAGTTAAAAGGTGGGCAGGAAAAGATTTGGATCCTGTTTATGATATTATATTTTTAAAAAAGAAAAAGCAATGATCAGAGCTGGTTTTCTTCAAATACCACACCTCGAAAGCAGGTTGTCCTTGCTCTTTCTGTTACATCCCCTACAAGGAAGGAAAGAGCAAACTTTACATTTTACTTATACCTCAGGCACCAATTTTAAAAACATCTAATGAATTTAAAAAGTATTCAGTTGAGGCACCCGTGGTTAACGGTGAAGGTGGACTTCTCCAACAGGTTCTTCAAGGGATAAAAGTCTTGCATGAACATAATGAAGTTCATGATCTAACTCTGGTTCTTTTTAAATTTCTTCTTGATTGTACCTCACAGCTATAAGAAAAAGATTAAAATTCATGCATTAACCAAAGCTGGGCTTCTCAAAATTTCACCCTAAGAAACACATATTTCTTAAAATCACATTATCACAAAACACTTAACATTCTCTTTACATATGAAAAACAGATTTGCATTTAGGCATATGGTAATGTAAATCTGTTCATTAGCATAAAACAACGCTGTTTTAAGTAAATCTTGGTTAAAAAAATGTATGGTCACATCTTGAATGATTTTTAAGGGACAGGGAGAGAAAAAGAGAATCAATTTTATTTATTTCTTCATCTGGCCTTTGTTTTCCCAACACTTAATTGTGTATGTGGGGCTGGGGTTCAAACCTCAGTCCTTGAAGGTTCCAGGCAAGCACTCCAACCACTGAGCAACTGCTCCAGTACCAGGATTTTTTTTTTAAACCATATTTCTTTTTAATGGGTACCAGGGATTAATCCCAGGGGTACTGAACTACTGAGCCATATCCCCATTCCTTTTTATATTTTCTTTTGAGATAGGGTCTAAGTTGCTTAGGGCCTCACAAGGTTGCTGAGGTTGGCTTTGAACTCACAATCCTCCTGTCTCAGCCTCCTGAGTTGCTGAAATTATAGGCGTGCACCACTGCATCCGGCTACCACCACTTCTTAATTAGCTTTATTTAGTGAGAATTAAATGTTCTAGCTGGGGATGTGGCTCAGTGATAGAGTATTTGCTTAGCATTCATGAGGCCCTGGGTTCAACCCCCAGAACTGGAAAAAAAAAATTTTTTTTTAATAGCCTAAGGAATAACTGTCCTTTAAAATTGAAATTTTCTCTTTTTTTTCTTTTAGTACTGCTGATTGAACCCAAGGGCAATTTACCACTGAGCTACATCCCCACTCTTTTTTTGAGACTGGGTCTCAATAAATTGCTGGGGCTTGCCTAGAATTTGCAATCCTCCTGCCTCAGGCTCCCAAGTCACTGGGATTACAGGAGTGCTTCACCACACCCAGTTCTTTTCTTTTTGAGATGGGGCTGGCCTCAAACTATCCTCCTGCCTCAAGTTCTCTTCCAAATGACTAGAACAGGTATGTATCGCTGTACCTTAGCTCTAAAATCTAATTTTAATTATAAATACCGGAGGGTACTATAAAATTTACATGTTTCATCAAAATTCATATGTGAACAAAACTCAAAATTACTAACACATACCACTTAGGTAAGCCAAAGGCTATTTAATATCTAAAGAAATATGTCCCAATACTTTCCATTAGCTGGAAATAATATTTTTTTAAAAATTTTATTAAGGAGTTATTGTACAATCATAAATGAATATAAAGTAATAATATGATATGCAGATGTTCTTAAACAGATGGAAAGAACATTTGTAATTTTCTCAGAAGTAATATACAATGCCCAGAACTGGTATTCCTTAAGTCATTAAGTAAATTTAGGTTTCACAGTTCTTTCTTAAATAATATAATTTGCTGGAAACTGTGAGACGTTGTTACAAAAGGATGAGAGTCAAATGTGGAGTGATCCTGGGTCCTTGGTGTAATGCCTAAGATTAGGACAATTATCCTGGTGCAGAATCAGAAGTATAGCAAGGCAGGGATGATAATCAGAGGCCTATTGTAAGGTGAGGGAAAGGCAAGATACACCCAGAGAGAGAGGTGGGCAGCCTGGCTAAGGACCAAAATGCACAGCAATGGTTCAGCTTTAGGCTTTTGTTAGGATATGGTACAAGTTGTATAAACTTTGTGGAGTGGCAGTAACCACACTTCTTTGGGCCGAGACCTTGTGCAGCTGAGGCCCATTTGGGGGAAGTCATATGCCTACACTGCCTAAAAATTGAAAGCATGCACCTGGCATATTTGAGTCCCTTTCTTGCCTAGCACCATAGGAAGAAGTTTTTATGAAGGTCAGCTGAGCCTTGGAGCAGCTTATGGGTGCATGCCCAATCTTAGGAACATAATGTGTGCTCCTAAATCTACAGAGGAGTGTGGTGGGCCCCTTGGTGGAATACGGGGACAGAGACTTTCAACAGTACTCATTGGTGGCTCTGAATAGTTTGCAAACCTTCCTTAGATGGATTTCTTCTATAGCTCCCCCACACAAAGTGTGGGGACAGGTGTGATTTGCATTGCATGATGGGTATTGAGTCTTCTGGGTTAAACATTAGTCAGGGGCCTTTTTACAGATGCCACCCTCTCATTTCCCTTTTCTCCCATTCCAGCTCATCTTTAGCTAACTACCTACGCAAACAATATGTTTACATTAATAACATTCATTATTCACTCATGTCAAAAAAAAAGCATCCCAAGAAATTTCCCCAAGTCCTCCTTTCTACTTTCACTCTGGTTCACCATCTAAAGAAGTTTATCAGGACAACACCAATCTAATCAGTTTCTAGTCACAGAAGTCATCTACAAAAAATATTTCAAACCATCTTTTTACATTGCCCACAATTTAACAAAAAGATAGAAATTCTACTTCAACTTTAAAGAAATAGAGTCTATTACTTTGTTGAGTGGTTTCTATATGTGTATGTGTTTTTAGGCAGTATATATTAAGAACTTTTCTAAATTACTATATTTATTTTGAGATCCATGATTTAAGGGAAAAAGTCTACAGTATGTCCATGGTAGAATAAACAATTAATTTAAAATCTGTAAAATGAGGAATAAGAATATTGAAAATTAATGTTAAGAAATGATATAAAATCATAAGGTGCTAGGGTGGATTGATTAGTACAACTGATTTTATTTATTTGTTTATTATTTTTAGAGAGAGAGTCAATTTTATTTATTTTTTCATCTGGTTTTTGTTTTTCTGACACTTAATTGTTTATGTGGTGCTGGAGTTTGAACCCAGGTCCTCACGCAGGCCAGGCAGGTGTTCTACCACTGAGCCACCTCTCTAGCCCAGATCAACTGCTTTTAACATGCATTCCTGTAACACAGAGGGAAGAAGGTTAAACACTGTTAATTCCCAACCTCCCTTACAGTGAGGGTTCCAGATACAATTGATGCAATCAATCAGGTATACTCACTTGAGACTTTACTCTGAATAGTTACATGGAGAGAAGCAGGACAGGAGGTATCCATTTTTGCCGGCACAGAGCATGGCAGAGGTCATGCTGGTAACTGTTCACAATGTCCTAACCCAGAAAGCAGCTTCCTGGTCTGGCAAGGAGCTTCTTGATTGTTCCAAAGGCAGCAGTTCCTTTGAAGGTATACTCTTGTGATGTGGTTCCTAGAGACTCAGCCTATGTCTGTTTCTTCAGAAGATATCTAAAAACCTCCTAAAGATTCTGTGAGCTATCTATACTCCTTAATCTCCTTCTGTTTAAAGAAATAGAAGAACTTTCAGAAAGAAAAAAAAATTCCACTAACTGCAACCAAGAATCTTGACCTAGACAGGATTTAGTAGTTAAAATTAAGGTGCATCAAGTAAAAGCACCTTAAATATGGGGTTGGCTCTGAGGGTGTAACTCAGTGGATTTGATCCCCAGCACCAAAATAAAATAAAATAATGCTCAAGATGATGGCATAGTTGAGGAGATAAAGGGCTTTGGTCAATAAGACCTCCTGCCAACCAAGGTTAAGTTATCTGACAAAGTGGTGGTAGGACTTCAGAAGGCTACCAAGTGTTGGCTGCTTCTTGCCAAGCAATGTCATATAAGATAAGTGAAACTAAGGCTAAGGTTAACCAGTCTGCAGATGCAAGGCAAGGCACTTTGCTAGGGGAACTGCTCTCTGCCTACAATGTAAGTTGAGAAAGCTCAAATCTGGATCCTTTGAATTGAAAAAGTCAACCACTAATACATTTTAAACTGAAACTGTTATATTAAGTAAAGTCTCTGAGGAAACTGCTAAACTTTTTCAAGAACCTTCCCTTAAGAATTTTCTGCCAGCCAGGTACATGCCTATAATCCCAACTACTCAGGAGGCTGAGGCAGGAGGATTGCAAGTTTGAGACTAGCCAGGGTAAACTAGTGAGACCCTGTCTCAAAAAATAAAAAGGGCTAGGGGTAAACTCAGTTTTAGAGTACCCCTGCTTTCAATCCCCAAAACTTTCAAGATTTTTTTTTTCTGCAAAGTAATTGAAGCTATGCTTGGGGAAAAGATCAGATTAAGACTGCTGCTACCCCATCTAAGGCTGACAAGACTGAAAGGGTCTCATGGACCATTTAAGACTCAGGGGATGGAAAGAGCACAAAGGCCTGTAAGAAAAAACTATGTCTTTTATGGAAATAACTGAAGAAAAAACCAGAAACTTTTTAACTTTTGGGGAAACAATTTGGCCAAAAAACCAAAACAATAATAAATAACAACCCAAACCTTGCATGCAACAGCCTGTAGCTTATAACTATCTTAAAATGATCCTGGGACCTCTAAACCCACAATCCCAGGAAATGAACTTCTGAGAATATCCAGCTTCCAATTCCCATGAAGAAATGTCTTTGAAAATTGTCTCAGGACACTAGATAAAGGATTTCCTCTCAGAAAGGTGAACTGTAGTTACCTGAAGGGCAAACCAAGGAATATATTCATGAATATACAGTTGTTACTATTTTTCCCAAGCAGTACTTTTTAATTGCTAGGGATCAGTGTCTAATATGTTTCTAATTCTTTTTCTAAAAGTTTGTTGTTTTTCCTTTTTCTCTATTATTTTTATTTCTTCCTATTTTCCTGCTCCTATGCATTATGTATGTGTTGTTCTTTGGCCAGTAAACTTGCCTTTCTGGTTGTAGGTGGTCATAACACAAGGAGCCATATCCTAACCAGATATCATGGTCTGGGAGTCAATGTGTAATTATGGATTGGATTTCTAGTGGTTTCTCTTTGGGATAGGAGGAGTGTTTACTGTCTCAAAAGAAGCAAAGCGTATACAGAGATTTCAGTAGCTGATTAGGGTTAAAACTGAAAGTTTTAACTGAAAGTTGTCTACCTTCCTTCTTCCTCTTCCTTTGTAAAAGAACCTTAACTTTCAGATGGTCAGATTGCTGTGTGGACTCCTCAGCCTCCCCTAGCAGCAAGGTGTGGTCATGTGACTCAGTCCTAGCCAATGAGATATAAATTCAAGTGCTGCTGGTCCTGGGAAATTGCCTCAAGCTGATTCAACTGAGGAAAGTCTTTCCTTGCCCTTCTCCATGACCTCTAGCAGCAATCTAAGAGTGAGGTAAATCTTAGAGTAAGGAAGACAAGAAATTCACACCTACTTTTACATTTCTTCTAAGCAAGGAGAGAATTCTACTTAGTTTAAAACACTGTTATCTTTGCTTTTCTGTTATATGTAACAGAACCTAATCGTAAATGATAAAGTATACAGCAAAAATATGAAAAATAACCTGAATTGGTAGCAAATGCTATTCATTTGAAGAATTTCTAGCAGTTATTGCTAAAAAAAAATAAGCAAAAGTTATCAGGAAACTCTAGTCTTTTCAGAATAATTTATAATATCAAGGAGACATTTATTGAAAGAAGTAATAATAAGCACCCATAAAAGAAAAAACAAGGGATGTATGATGAGTTTTTTTCTTCCTAGTTCTGGTAGATTTCAGTTCTTAAATATCTGTGTCCAAAATTAGATGTTCTCATTTTAAAGGTATCTTCCTTTATTCCAAAAATGCTTTAAAATATTTATTGAGCAGCGAAAAATGAAATGATGTAAAACGATGAAACAGATGTTAACAGTTTTCTTCCAAGTTCTGGTGGACTTCGGAACTTTAAATGTCTGTTTAAAAGAAATAGGCTCTCATTTTAAACATATCTTCCTTTATTCTGAATGTTCTTTTACTTACAGATTTATCAGGTCTTATTTTTAAAAATGTTTAGTTAATCATAGGTTATAATTTAAAAACATTCTTTGGTAAAGCCAATATAATTTATTAGAAAGAATTATAAATAACGTTGAAATAAATCATTTCACCATAAATATGGTTATCAAATTATACAGCATTTGAAAAATGCTAATACATAAAAATTTTGAAGGATTTTTCATTTTTCTATGATGAAAATTTCTCTATTTCTACAAACATAAAAACCATAAATCTAATGATCTAAAATTATACTCTATTTATAATAATGTTAATTGCAAATTATAATGGTTTATTTTCCTAAACAAATAAACAAACAAAATTACATACGTGGTTTCAATTCTCCAGGTGTCCCTGATGGAGCAACTCCTTGTAATTTTTTCTGTTCCATCTGCTGTACAGCCTGTTAAGTGGGAAAGAAAATATTTAAAGTATTATTTGATATTCTACATATTTTTTTAAATATTAAAATTTAAAATACAATAACTAATAGTACATTGAAATACAATATTACAAAAACATAGATTTTCATCAAAGTACCTAACATCTACTTTAGTTTTGTTTTATATTTTGGTATCAGGGATTTGAACCCAGGGGCACTTAACCATTGAGCCACATCCCCAGTCCCTTTTATTCTTTTTACTTTGAGACAGGGTCTCACTAAGTTGCTAAAGGCCTAAGTTGCTGAGGCTGGCTTTGAACCTGTGGTTCTCCTTCCTCAGCCTTCCAAGCTGCTGGAATTACAGGTGTGTGCCACCATGCCCAGTCTATTTTTGCTTTTGCTGTACTTGGGATGGCTCTAACCCAGGGCTTCATGCATGCCAATACACTCCCAGTCCCTAGCATTCATTTGAAAGTCCTTTCACAAAATACCACCTGATGATATTCCTGCTTCTGAGCCTCAAGCTGGTCATGCTGGCGTTGCAGCTCTTCTTTTTGTTTCTGAAGTTCATCTGCCTTCTTCTTAAGTTCATCTTCTTGTAGAGCAATAATATTTTCATATTCTTTTAGTTCTTCCTCTGTGAAGAACTGTTGCTGATCCAATGTCTAAAAGAAAAACAAAATGAGGAAAGAATCTTAGAAAAATGAAGTCTGATTTAGCTTTAAAATTCTATGATTAGTTCAAAAGAGTATCTATAATACATCTTTTGGATAAAAAAGAAGGGTAAATAAAAATATATTTATGTATGTGTGTGTATATGTATACATATATATGTAAATATAAAGTTTTAATAGCTCAGCTTGTCATTTTACAAGCCCTTGGAAGCAATAATACTCTAGTAGCAAGGAGCACACCCAGTGTCCAGAGCTTAGTCTGAGAGATGTCTTCACCCAAAGGAACCAGGGCTTCCCAGAAAAATGGTTGATTTCAGGGATGGGATAGGGGAAGGACAAGATGAGTCTTGAACATCTTGTTATATTAAAAGTAAAGATATCCTCATATGACAGTAAGGACATATCAGAAGGATACAAAAGACAGTCTGAAGAAACTCCCACTGGTAGTTTTACTAGTGACTTCTAATTTATTCTTTAAATGTATATTTTCAATTTTTAATAATGTATATCATTGTATACTTAGTAAAAAGTATGTTTATAAAGACTTCTAATTATAAGAGTGTGACTGCAAATAAGAGACCAATTACTACAAATTTTCAAAGAATTCAGGTTATTTACAGTGACATTTTGCATACAAAAACTAAGACGACAAGACTATACATGCAAACATAACAGGGAATAAAAGTTAAAAGTTGAATAAACTGATGTAGACTTTCTTGAACCATACATCCCATTTGAAGTAGATTCTGTTACCTCCCAGCTATCTGGCTCCAAGAATTCTTTTTTTTCTGTAGCTTTCAAAAATTCTTCAAGAGTCACCAGTCGGTCTTTGTTAGTATCCACCTGATTAAAGGAAAATATATGTATAATATAAGATAAATCTTTCTATATTACTTCATCTTTCTTCTTTTATTAGAAGCAATTATTTTCTAATGGAGGCTACTACATAGCATATAGCAATTAGGACTAGCCTGACATCTACAGAAAGCAGAGAAAAAGAGAAGGAAAAAAAAGTAGCACTCAGCATTATTCTTGCATAAGAAAATAAATACCTTTCAATCCTATATAATTCAAATTTTAAAATACAAGATGTCTATATAACTAATATCCCAAAGATCAATGCATTTTAGTCAGCTAGTCTAACTGGTTAACTGCTATTGTTTTCTTTTGTCACCACAATATCTATAATCTTTTTAGAAACCAAGTGCTTGGGCATTCCAGAAAAAGTACTATTTTAGCCATGTGTAAAAGAGTTTAATTAAAGTACTCCCTACTGTGTATCATGGACATATATGTAACAACAAATCCCATCATTATATACAACTATATAATCTAAAAGTACTCCCCACATTTTTTTCTTAGAAAGAAACAACTAAAATAAAACAAAATTGACAACCTCTTCAAATCCTCTTCAAAGGTTGATAGAGATTGGCAAATTCATTTACTCTGTATTATAGACTGAAAGAAAGTTGTACCCCTAAAGCTCATGTGAGACAATCCAGGAAGGCTTAAGTGACATGATTAGGTTATGAGAGCCTTAACTCAATCAGTGAGTTAATCACCCCACAGGGAATAATTGGTTACTGTAGGCTGGTAGGGTATAGCTGGAGGAAGTGGGTCATTTGGGTTGTGCCTTTGGGGTATATATTTTGTGGCTGGTGTAGAGTCTCCCTGCGTCCTAGAGCCATGCCTGCCACCTCACAGGGAGCTGGCCTTTTATAGGTCAAAAACTTCTGAAACCACATGCCCCCCCTTTTTTTTCCCCAAAGAAAAGGGGGAGGGAAGGGAAGGGGAGAGGGAGGTGGAGGGAGGGAGAGAGAGAGAGAGAGTGAGAGAGAGAATATCAATTTATTTTTTCATCTGGTCTTTGTTTCTCCAATATTTAGTTGTATATGTGGTACTGGGGTTTGAACCTGGATCTTCACACATGCTAAGCAAGCACTCCACTGCTGAGCCACCACTCCAGCCTCCCAAATAAACTTTCCCTTCTAAAATTGTTCTTGTCAGGTCCGTGGGTCACAGCAATAAAAAACAAAACAAAACAAAAGCTTATAAAATATTAACTAGAAACAAATATTTATTGTTGTAATCCATTAATATATTAGAGTTTTGAGGTTTTCTTAGTATAGGTTGAGTATTCCTTATCTAAAATGCTTGGGACCAGCAGCATTCAGGATATTGGATTTCTTTGAACTTCCGAATATTTGCACATATATAATGAGATATGTTGGGGATGGGACCCAAATATAAACATGAAATTCATTTATGTTTTCTAAATACCTTATACCTGTAGCCTGAAAGTAATTTTATATAATTTGGCAAATAATTTGATATGAGAAACAAAGTTTTGTGGTATGGAATTTCCCACTTATGGCACCTTATCAGTGTTCAAAAAGTTTTGAATTTTGGAGCGTTTTAGATTTTGCATTTTTAGATTAAAGATGGTTGACTTGGGCTGGAATGGTGGCTCAGCAGTTATAGTGCTTGACTGGAATGCATGAACACATGGGTTCAAGTCACATACACAACAAAGTGTCCGAGCAACGAAGGCCACATGAAAATTTAAATAAAACTGATTCTGTCTTTACTCTCTCTCACTGTCCCTCTCTCTTCAAAAAAAAAAAAAAAAAAAAAAAAGGAACTAGAAAGGATGGTCAACCTGTAAAAAGCAAATAAAGGTTTTTAAAATGGCAAGTATTGGACTTGTTTTATATTACCAGAAAAAAAAAGGACTTTATATACAGTAGCATCTTAATCTTTTAAAATATATTAAAGTAGTTACAAGTTATGCTATTTATACTTAGGGAATCTAGCATAATATTCTTGGAAAAAATCCAAAATCCATTGAGGCTGGAGAGGTGGCTCAGAAGTAGAGTGTTTGTCTGGCATTACATGAAAAAATGCAAAATCCAATTAAATACCCATTCTGTGTATTTCTTTTTCCATTTATATGAAGATTTATTGCAAAAACTTGAATAATCCATAGAAACAAAATATAATCGTAAACTTTTAAAACATACCTCATTCATTACATGTTCTCTCATTCTGAGTCTTTCTTCCTCCATTTCTACCATATCATCCTCTTCATTTTGGGCATCATACACTTTCTCCAACTAAAGTAAAATTTAAAAGGCCAACGTGAAAAAAGAGAAGATAATAAAAGGGAAAAAAAAAAAGAATCCTGAGTACTTAATAATCTCATTCACCTCTTTAGTAAATAGGGCTTCTAATTCTTGTTCATCCAGGAATCCATCATTATTGACATCTAAAGTTTAAAAGTGACAGATGCAAAAATGGATTTTAATCCCTTAGAAAATAATTAAAATACAATTACTTACAAAAAAGGTTGCAAAAGCAGCACTGACATGAAGCAACAATGCACTGCAAAAAAGCATATCCTCTTTTCCATGAAGCTTCAGATCAGTCGAAGTGATCACAATTCTATATCTATATTTCATTTTTTAGAAAAACATATCTTAACTATTTTTCCAAAAGGATTAAGTGAAGCAATATGCTATAAGAGCAAAAATAAATTTTAATATTACAGTATAAAGCCTGTCAGATACAACCTAACGAACCACAGAATTACCTTCAGTTTACAGAAGATCTTGCAATAAGTCATACAATGCTTCAACAGTAAATACAGGTAGGAAGAAAGCTTTCCTTTTTTCTTTTTTTTTGGTGCTGGAGATTTAACCCAGAGGCGCTTTACCACTGAGCCACATCCCTAGCTCTTTTTTTTTTTTTTTTTTTTTTTGAGATGGTCTAAGTTGCTTAGGGTCTAAGTCACCAAGCCTGGACTTGAACTTACAACCCTCCTGCTATCTTAAATATTTTATACTATAGATCAGCAGTAAAGACCATTACATTGCCCTAGAGGAAAAACAAAGCACGTACCATCAAAAGGACTCAATATTAGACATTGGGAGAAATCAATCAAGAGTAAAGCAAATATAATTTTTTTCAAACAGCAGATATACATAGAAATATTTGTATCAAAGCCATTACCATGTAACTTGAAAAATGTCTTGGGGTCAAAGTCATTAGGATCCAATCCATCAGTCTCTTCCCATACTTCTTTTAATTGATCTTTGCTTCCCTGTGAACCAATTTAAAGAAATTACTTAACTCAAAAATAAAATCTATGTGTATAGAATCAAAATAAAATATAAGCTTGAGGAACTTCTCAGAATTAAGAATCAAGATTTAAGTACTAACAACTTATGATAAAATTCTGCCATTTGATATAAAGATTCATCTTCATCTAAATATGGTTTCATAAAGTCACAATACTTACTGGATGATTAACTTTGGGATGATTTTCATGCTTTTTCTTCATTTCTTCAAATTTAGATTCTTCTTCTTTTCTCTTTTCCTCATTCAGTGTTTTTAAATATTCTCTCCGTTCATGTTCTTTCATCATTTCATATTTTTTAAATTCTTCATGCCGAGTCTTGTCATAGTGTTCCAGATCGCTTGTTGCCTAGGATGCAATAATGCATTTAAATAAAGAAATGTGCTTGAAAAGTACAAATAAAGCCATTCTTAAATATAGCACACTAACAGAAGGTAGTACAGAAGAACAAAAAATGAACCACCCTAAATTCTGCCACTTTGAGTCATTATTACAGCGGAATGCAAGCATTCAAGAAACCAAGAATTCAAAACTAGCTTCAATTTTAGAAAATTCTCATAAGCAAGAAATATATGTGGATTTAAAAAAGAAGGAAGGGCAGTTGGAGAGGTGGTTCAGTGGTAGAACTCTTGCCTGGCACATGCACAGATCCAGGTTCAAACCCAGGTACCACTTATACAACTAAGTGTCAAGAAAAACAAAAACTGGATGAAAAAATAAAGAAAATTGACTCTTTAAAGAAAAAGAAAACAAGGAAGGGACTGTTATTAATCAGTATAGTACAGAATACTAGAATGGGCTTTAACCATTTCACTAAATCTAATAACTGCCGGATCGGAAGGGAAGAGACTGATGGTTTGGATCCTAATGACTCTGACCTCAAGACATTTTGGGGGGGCTGGAGTGGTGGCTTGGTGGTTACGGTGCTTGCCTGGCATGTGTTAGGATGTGAGTTTAAACCCCATACTACAATGATGAAGTGTGGAAGCAATGAAAGCACATGAAAAACTAAATAAAGGGGCTGTAGCAGCAGTAGTTCAGTGGTTATGGCAACTTGCCTAGCAAGCACAAGGACGTGGGTTTGAACCCCAGTACCACATACACAACTAAGTGTCAAAGCAACAAGGGCCACATGAAAAACTAAATAAAATTAATTCTCTCTCCCTCTCTCACTGTCCCTCTCTCTTAACAATAAAAAAAAGATAGAAAAAGAAAAAAACTAAATAAAATTGATTCTCTCTCTCTCTCACTGTTCCTAAAATAAAATTTAAAAAAATGTCTAGTTTGATAACTCTTTTATACATGAGGTCCATAAACTCTCATCTAAAATCCCTGAGGCCAGATGTGTTTTATAATTTTCCAGATTTTAAACAGGGAATATGACACATGCACCATATTATAAAACATCCCTACAATGCCTATAATCAAATAGATTAGTATTTCTTTAACAAAAATCTATAAATAGATTAAGTAGGATAAACAGAAAGCTGCAAATAACATTACTATAATTGGTTAGCTCAAGACAGGTTTCAGTTTTCACAGATTTTTGGATTTTGGAATTGTGGATGAAGGATTATAGATCTGTATGTCCATACTAATATTAGCAATTATCAAGGTTAAGCAACCTCCCTTTAAAGATATATAGGAGAGGACTGACACACGGGAACAGTGAGTCAGGTCAGCCTTGAATGCCTGTTTTTCCCTCATGGATTTTCTTAAATACACAACTATGAATGCTGTTATTTCAAAGAAGAAAAAAAAAGATATATAGGATAGGGCCTGGAGCGGTGGCTCAGTGGTTTTGGCACTTGCCTGGCATACACGAGGACCCGGATTCAAACCCTAGCACCACATACACAACTAACTGCTGGAGCAACTAAGGCCATGTGAAAAACTAAATAAAGTTGTTTCTCTCTTTCTCTGTCTCTTTCACTGTCCCTCTCTCTTAAAAAAAAAATTTAAAGAATTACAAAAAAAGATAAATAGGATAGCAAATATATAAAATCTTATTTTTGGCCAGGAGTAATGGTGCACGCTTGTAATCTCAGCAGCTCAGGAGGCTGAGGCAAGAGCATCACAAGTTCACAAGTTCAAAGCCAGCCTCAGAAACTTAGCAAGACCTTCTCTTAAAATAGAAAGGCTGGGGATGTCGCTCAGTGGTTAAGTACCCCTGGATTCAATCCCCAGTAACCCCTCAAAAAAAGTTTTATTTCCATTACATTGCATTTACTTGCCAAATTACAAAACCTCAAAGGTACAATGAGGGCAATGATTTTTGGAATTATTCTCACCGCTTTAATTAGCATATCTAAATCTGTGGATTCAAACTTGTCAGGATTCAGATGATTTAGGTGATCAAATTGTTTTAGAAGAGCTTGGTGGTCCATGCCTATATCTGAAAGAAAATTAAAAAACTGTAAACGATCATTTACCAGAAGCTAGAAACATTAATATAAATGATATCTGAAGAAAAAACATTCATATTTATTCCAATAGGATTTTATAAGAAAATTCTGAAGTTTTAGAATAAGGACTCATATATTTTTAGAATATTACACATATTGTTATTCTACGCAAAGGTAATGTCCTTGAATCCAAAATTGGATACAATTTTTTTTTTTTTTTTTTTTACAGAGAGAGAGGGTCAGGGAGAGAGGGGAAAAAAGAGAGAATCAATTTTAGTTTTCCATGTAGTCTTCATTGCTCCAACACTTCAATGTGTACAAGGTACTGGGGTTTGAACCCATGTCCTCACTCATACCAGGCAAGTGTTGTAATGCTGAGCCACCACTCCAGCCCTCTAAGTAGAATTTCTAAAAAAAATCATTCTAAAATTTATATGAAAGAATTCTTTGCTGCTCCAATAAGTCCTTCATGGAACAAAAAGAATCTAATTCAGGCACTAACATACTGTTGGTGGGACTGTAAACTTGTACAGCCACTCTGGAAAGCAGTGGGGAGACACCTCAAAAAACTATCCATGATCTGGCTTTCCCCTTGATAACAAAGTTTATATCCATTGATTGCTAATGTTTTGATAATGTTTCCCCCCTCAATTGTATTTCTATATTCTTCTAATAAAAAAAAAAAAGAAAAACTAGGGATGGAACCACCTTACGACCCAGCTATCCCACCCTGGGAATTTTCCCAAAAGAGCTAGAATTGGCATTCTACAAAGACACAGCTACATCAATCGTTATGGCAGCTCAATTTACTATAGCTAAACTATGGAATCAACCCAGATGCCCCTCATTGGATGAATGCACTAAAAAACTGTGGTATATATAAATACAATGGAGTTCTATTCTGCTATTAGAAAGGTCGATTTCATTCATCTTTTGCAGCTAAATGGATAGAAATGGAAAAAATCATGCTGAATGAAATATCCCAAACATAGAGACTGAAGTGCAAAATGTTTTCTCTCCTGTATGGAAGCTGGAGTAAAACCTAAGATAGGATGAAAGTTAGCAAAGTTTAATTAATAAATCCAGCAAAGTTGAAATTTCACATAAGCTGGGGGAACCATAACTATGAAGGTGGGGGAGAAAGGAAGGAGGCAGAGAGGGAAAAGGGGATTATCAATACGGCTGGGTATACTTGACTCCCATGAGAAGCCAAATTATACTCAGGCAAGCATATAAACTCAGAAATTTCAAAATTAATATAAATGTATATGCTCATTTCTATCTATATACATGGGGTTATCATAGAGGAGACCTGAGATGGGGGAATGGATGAAGATGGGGAGATCCTGGACTAGGATTGACCTTAACTTATATTGTCAATATCCATGTATACATGAATATGTAATAACGATTCCCTACAATAAGTAAGACTATGTTGAATAAAAAAATTTAAAAAAAGAATCTAATTCAGATAAATTCATTTGAATTATGACATTTTAAAAGAAGTAACAAATGTTATTCTTTTAAAGAAATTTTTAAAGACAAGTTACAAAATAAATTGGTAAAGTGATTCTGGACTATTTCAATTGTATCATAGAACCAAGTAAAATGGGCTCATGTATTGATGTCGATAATCAGGTTTCTCACATAGGAAGAAGGAATGTAAAAATATGGAATAATGGAAGATAAGAAAATATTCTTGTGTGCATGTATAAATATGTAACAACAAATCCCATTAATATGTACAACTATAATGCACCAATAAAAATGTGGAAAAAAGTAAATAAAGAGGAAAAATTCTGTGAAAATGGATGGGAATTAGTACTATGTGTGAACTCAGGATTTCTAAAATATGTAAATGCAAAATGTATACTGCATTTGTTTCACATTTATATGTCGTGTGTGTAGATATGTATGTATTTCCAATGTCTGATGAAAGTGCCAATAAAAAAATACATTCTAGTAACAAGAATAATATATCTATTGTTGACCCTTGATCTGTAATAAGATTCCCCATTAAAAAGAATCAGGGTGGATTATTCAGTGGTTACAGCACTTGTCTGGCATGCACAAATATGCTGGTTCAAACCCCAGCACCACGTACACAATGAAGTGTCAGAACAACAAGAGCCACATGAAAAACTGTAAAGAATCAGGCTAGAGCAGTGGCTCAACAGTATCACACTTGCCTGGCATGCACGAAGACCTGGGTTCAAACCCCAGCTCCACACACACAACTAAGTGTCTGAGCAATGAAAAACTTAATAAACTTGCTTCTCTCTTTCTCTTTCTCACTCTCCCTCTCTTAAAAAGAAAGAAAGAAACAAACAAACAGAAAGAACCAGGGTGCCAGGCACAGCTGCAAACTCCTATAAATCCTAGCAACTCAGGAAGCTGAGGCAGGAGGGTGACAACTTAGCGAGACCCTCTCAAAATAAAAAACCAAAAGGGCTGGGGATGTAGCTCAGTGGTAGAGTGCCCCTGGATTTATTTGCTAGTTACGGGGGTAGGGAGGAGAACCAGGATTCCTCAGAGAAATGGCTGGTTCCAGGGCTTGGGAAAAGGTAAGTACAAGATAAGCCCTGAACATATGTCAGAAAGTAAAGAATTGCTAAATGTATTTCAGTCAAGACTTCACTGAATTCCTAGTATGGCTGTATTTAGGTGTTTTACTTATGAAGATAAAATTTGTTATAAGACACAGCCCTAAAAAAATATAGCCAGAAAGTGAAATATATGAAAGATGCCTAACCTCACTCAAAATAAGAGAAATACATATTTAAAACTGCACTATTAAACCATCTAACAGAATTGTGAAACTCAGAATTATTGCTAGTGGGCATATGTACTGATTCAGCCTCCATGGAGGCAAAGCGAGAATATCTATCAAAATTACAAATACATATATTGTTTGGTTTAGCTATTTCACTGTGGGAAATTTAAAAAAAAAAAGAGAGAGAGAGAATGACAGTGAGAGAGAGAAAAAGAGAGAAACAACTTTTATTTAGTTTTTCATGTGCCTTTGTTGTTCCGAGACTTCATTGTGTATGTGGTGCTTGGGTTTGAACTCGCATACTCACACATCCCGGGCAAGCGTGGAAACCACCGAGCCACCGCTCCAGCCCCTCACTGTGGGAAAATTATCCTATAGATAATCTTTTTTTTTTTTTTTAAGAGAGAGAGGGAGAGAAAAAGAGAGAATCAATTTTATTTAGTTTTTCACGTAGCTTTCTTTGCTCCAACACTTCATTGTGTATGTGGTGCTGGGGTTTGAACTGCGCCATAACTACAGAGCCATGGCTCCAGCACCCTATAGATAACCTTAAATGGAACATAGTGATACACACATAAGATTGTTTGCTAGAAATAACCCATATGTCCTTCAACAGGGGCTTGGTGCCAGATGTAGTGGCCCACACCTGCAATCCCAGCTACTTGGGAGGCTAAGGCAGGAGGATCACAAGTTGAAGTCCACCCTGGGCAACTCAGCAAGACTCTTTCTTGCCTAGTATTCATGAGACCCTAGGTTCAATTCCCAGCGTTGCAAAAGAAATAAAAAATTAAAAAATAACGGGCCTGGTTAAATACATTTGGTATATCCATATAATGGAATTCTATGCAGCTGTAAAAATAATAATAAAGATGTTCTCCATGTACTAATACATAAATATTTTCAAAATATTTCATAAAAGGAAGAACAATGCACAAAATGTGTACTGTATGCTATTTTTCAGGGGGTTCTGTTTGTTTTGTAATACTGCTCATCAAACCTAGGGCTTTGTGCATGCTTTGCAAGCACTCCACCATTGAGTTATACTCCAAACCCTATATGCTACCATTTGTATAAAAAGAGCTTTAAGCCAGACGCATTGGGCATGCATGCAATCCCAGATATCCAGAAAACTAAGGCAGCAGAAACTAAGTTTGAGTTAAACAGAACAATTTAGTAAGACCCTGGCTCAAAAATATTAAAAAAGGACTGAGGGGGGCTGGAGCAGTGGCTCAGCAATTATAGCGCTTGCCTAGTATGAGTAAGGACATGAGTTCAAATCCCAGCACCAAGTACACAATGAAGTGTTAAAGCAACAAAAGCCACATGAAAAACTAAATAAAATTGATTCTCTCTTTCTCTCTTTCACTGTCCCTCTCTCTTTAAAAAAAAAAAAAAAAAAGGCCTGGGGATGTAGCACAGCAGTAGAACACTTGCTTAGCATACATAGTCCTCTGGGTTCAATCCCCAGTACTATTAATTAAATAAATTCTGTGTTCATTTATGTAAGAACAAAGAACCTCAAAGAACAGTATTAGAGGACATTGGGAACTGACAGGGAACAAAAACTCCAGGTAGATTTTTGCTCTGGACTTTTTTACACTTTCCAGTTTTAAACCATATGAATATACTACCTACTTCAAAAAGGACACCCCTCCCAAATCAAGAACTATAAATTCTTTAAATTATCAGAAACTAATTCATAAATTATAAAGAGAGAGAGAGAGAAGTGGAGGGGAGGAGAAAGGAAAAGAAGAGAAAGAACTATTTCCCCAAAAGTAAGTGTGCAGATGTTTGTTAATGACAATCAACCACCTGGAAGGGGCATGTCACAGGGCACGTGAACCAGCTTGAAGGTTCTCCCACTGGCCAAATCTAGCTCCTTAATTTTGACTCATAATGAGAAAAGCCATTCAAAATAATAAAAGAAACTCACCCACTTTTGTCACCTACTAGTTTTATACTTCTATTTTTTACATTTAAATTCTTGACTCATGTACACAAATTTTGATGTAGAATAGAAGAATGTATCTAACTATAGCCTTTTCTAAACAATTGGCACAATTAGCTAATTGTAACAATAGCATTTATCTGTCCTTAGGTCACTAATAATGAGATAACCATCTGTATTTTAAACTAAATTCCATACATACTTAACTCTATGTCTGGAATTTCTATTCTGTTGCACTAGTCTTTCTACTTATCTGTAAAGTTTTAATGACCAAGATTGTTTAACTTGTTGCATTTCCCTATTTTAAGTCTTTTCAGTTATTTTGCATGTTCCAAGAATACAGTCAAATCTTCTACAGATAGAGATTTTGTTATTGCCTTCCTTCCAAATAACTTTACCACTGAATTTCTTTTCATTTATATAAGTGTTTTAGTTAGTATCTACAACATAAATTTAGTTAGTACTCATCTTAGAGGACATCATTCATCTGTTCCTGATTTTATTTATTTCATTATTGAACCCAGGGATGCTTAACCACTGAGCCACATCCCTAGTCCTTTTTATTTCTAGACAGGATCTCACTAATTGCTTAGGGTCTCGTTAAATTGCCAGGGCTGGCTTTGAACTTGTGACCTCCTGTCTCAGCCTCCCAAGTTGCTGGGATTACAGGCGAGTGCCACCATGCCCAGCCTGCTCCTGATTTTAATCAGAATATATACTTGTTTTTCCACCCTATGTGTGATGTAGCTAAGTTGGATATAGCTGATATTACAGAAATAACTACTGATTACTATTTTACTACTTTGTTCAAAATAAGAATGAGTATTGAATTTTGCTAAGAATGTTTTCTGTTTATATGGAGATCACTGTATGAGCTCTGTGATAACATTAAGATATCTTTCACAAGATGTGGTGGCACACACCTGAAATCCCAGCAACTTGGGAGGCTGAGACAAGAGATCCTCGTTCAAGTCCAGCCTCAGCAATTTAGCAAAGCCCTCAGCAGCTTAGTGAGGCCCTCTCTCAAAATAAAAAATGGAAAAGGGGGGTTGGAGTGGGGGCTCAGCAATTATGGCACTTGCCTGGCATGTGCAAAGACCAGGGTTCAAACCCAAACACCATGTACACAAGGAAGTGTCTGAGAAACAAACGTCGGATGAAAACCTAAAACTAAATAAAGTTGACTTTCTCTCTCACTGTCCCTCTCTCTCTTACAGAAAAAAAAAGTCTGAGGATATATAGCTCATTGGTAAAACATCCCTAGGTTAAAAAAAGTCCCAGTTTAAAAAAAAAAATATATATATATACACATATAGAAAAATAGATCAATTCATTGATCTCCTTGCTTTTCTCCTAACAACTCAAGCAGTCTAAGGCAAGATCACAAGTTCAAGATCAGCCTCAGCAACTTAGTTAGGACCTAAGCAACTTAGACCGTGTCTCAAAACGAAAAATAAAAAGGACTAGGGATGTACCTCAGTGGTTAAGCACCCCTGGGTTAAATCCTCAGTACCAAAAAAAGAGAGATGCCTGCTTTCCAGAAATTCTACTTTAGGCCTAGAGCAGTGGCTCAGTGGTTGGAGCACTTGCCTGTCATGCACAAAGACCTGGGTTCAAACCCCAGCATCGCATACACAACTAAGTGTCAGAGAAACAATGGCCAGATAAGAAAATAAATAAAATTGATTCTCTCCCCCAACCTTTTTCTCATTCTATCCCTCTCCCTCTCTTTAAAAAACAAACAGGGGCTGGAGTGGTGGCTCAGCAGTTACTGCGCTTGCCCGGCATGTGTGAGTGCATGGGTTCAAACCCCAGGACCCACATACACAACTAAGTGTCAGAGCAACGAAAGCCATATGAAAAAACTCAATAAAAACTGATCCTCTCAGGGGCTGGAAAGGTTGCTCAGTGGTTACATTGCTTGTCTGGCATGTGTGAGGATGAGGATTCAAACCCCAGCACCCCACGTACACAACAAAGTGTCAGAGCAATGAAAAACTGTTAGAATTGATTCATTGATTCTCTCTTTCTCTTTCTCTCACTGTCCCACTTTCTTTAAAAAAAAAAATTGATTTTCTCTCTCTCTCATTGTCCTTCTCTCTTAAAAAAAAAAACACAACTTTACTTCATACCTATTTAATCTTCTCATGGTTTAACATTAAAAGAATAGAGAAATCGAATATTTCTACTCATCACTTGTACTTTAAATTTTTTTTTTTTTACTTTTGGCTGCATCAAAAAAATTTTTACCTCAAAGACAGAGAAGGACAGTGGGAGAGAGAGAGAGGCTCAATTTTATTTAGTTTTTCACATGGCTTTCATTGCTCTGACACTTGGTTGTAGACATGGTGCTGGGGTTCGAACCTGTGTCCTTGTACATGCCAGGCACGTACCACAACCACAGAGACACTGCTCCAGCCCTGTATCAAAATTTTAAAAGTGTTTTTTCTCCTTAGGTTCAAATGATGGTTTATAGTATTAGATTTCCTAAAAGTAAGTCAATCTTGAATTCCTAAAATAAATTTACTTGTAAGACTATATTTATGAGCTGAGGGTGTAGTTCAGTAGTAGAGCACTTGCCTAGCATGCATAAGGCCTTGGGCTTGATCTTCTATGCCACAAAACTAAAAGAAAGAAAAAAAATTGTATTCTTTTGTAACACAATAATTTTGGTTTTGGTATTAATACAGAATAAGAATGTGGAAGCTTTCTTTTTTGTGCTCAGGAATAGTTTTGATAGCATTCATAATCTTATTTTTAATGGTTTAATAGAATTCCCTTATGAAACTGTACCTATTTTTTGTTTTATTTTTTAGTACTGGGGATTGAACCCAGTCATGCTTTACCAATGACCAACATCCCTAGTCCTTTTCACTGTTCATTTTGAGATAGGGTCTAACTAAGTTCCTTAAATTTAAACCCTCCTGCCTCAACTTCTGGTGTCACTGGGATTACAGGCATGCACCACTGAGCCCTGAAAGGCCTGGTGATTTTTGTGGGGTTAGCTCTCTGACAATGCTTGTATTCCAAATATGGAAATTATTCTAATTAGACTTTCTTTTGGTTTCCTTTGATGTTGTTTTCCCTCTTCTAAATTAGGGGCTAAACTCATTTCTTTCTTTCTATTGATAAAATTATTTAAGCTAATAATTTGAATTTTTATATTTATTTTTGTGGTATTGGGGATTGAACTCAGCGCTTCAAACAAGTGCTTCAAACAAGTACTCTACCACTGATCCAAATCCCCAGCCCTTTTTTTTTTTTTCAAGAGAAAAGGACAGTGATAGAGAATCCATTTTATTTAGTTTTTCATCTGGTTTTCATTGGGGCTCGAACCCAGGTCCTTGTGTATGCTAGGCAAATGCTGTAACTGCTGAACACCACTCCAGCCCCCCAGCCCTTTTATATATATATATGCATATTTTGTAAGGGTCTTGCTAAATTTCACAGGCTGGCTGCACTTAAATCCTCCTGTCTCAATCTCCTACACAGCTGGAATTATAGGCATGTACCACTGCATGGGGATTCATTTGGATTTTTTAAATGATATGCCATCTATTAAAAAACTTGAATTAAATCTTAGAAATTAAGAGATGCCAAATTTCAAAACATGATTTTGACAAGAGGAACATGGCATATGCACTTAATGTAAACTGACCTCGACAACCAAATACTGAAATTTTCCTACCTTTTCTTTAGCCCTTACCTTGAAGGGAATCCAATTTAGCTTTAATTAGCATTCTTAACCTTCCTACTTCTTGTCTTTTCAGTTCATCAAGCTTTGTTCTCACATGGTGACTTACTAAATCCAGCTCTTTGCTTAGTCTTCCACTCTATCAAAAAAATAAATAAATTTGTTTTATCTATTACATTCAATTTTCAGACCATATGCAACATATTTAAAAGAAGGTTATAATAATTAATCAGTGATAAACGCTTTGATAACTTTAACATTATACAAAGCATTTCAGAACAGATTCAGTTTGTAATTTTAAAAATCAGTGTGCCTAAAAATCACATAATTTAGAAAAGAATATTTAAAGCATAAAGGAAAAACTCAAAAGGTTGAACTGTAAAATGGTACAGTCACTTTGGAAAACACTCTAGAAATTCCTCAAAAAAATTAAAGCTATCACATGAGCCAGCAAAACCATTCCTAGGTATACCTAAGAGAACTGAAAACACATTAACACAATAATTTGAACATAAATGTTCACAGCACCATTATTCATATGGACCAAAAAAAATATAAACAACCCAAATGTTTGTCAATGGATGGAAGAACGAACAAAATATAGGACAGTTCTCCTTTAGTGTTCATGGGGGATTGATTCCAGGGCCCTGATTGGATACCAGAATCCTCCGATGCTGACGTCCCTTAATTCAAAATGGCACAACATTTGCATACAAGGCTTCATTCTTTCATTTTTCAAACTTTATGTTAATGACTTAACTTCCAATAGATTGCAAGGAGAAAGCTGCTCTGCTACATAGGAAAACCTGACCCAGAAGCAAATACTCTATGAATGGTTTAGCACCAGGTTTCCCATGAACAAAGGAAAGTACATGCTTTGTGTGTCTGGAGATCCAGCCACACCCAATTTTCCAGGAGGAAGGGCTCTCTGTACCAGACCAGGGGCCATGACCAACAGGGGGCAGCAGGGCAGCCCTATCTTACATCTTTGAATAGCTTCCCACTACCTTCAGATCATGATTCAAGCCCCTTCGCCTGATCTACATGAACTGACCCACTACTATTTCCAATCTAATATTTTAGCTTCATATCCCACTCTAGGGGCCCAGTAACAGGTACTACCTCCAGTTTTCTAGCTACTTCTTATCTCTTTAACCCTGTGCCTTTGTCTAGGATGTCATCCAGCTATCTCCTTTTCAGTTACATCTTTCATTTCTGGCACAATCTCTACCAGGAAAAATGACTTCCTGCCTTTCCCCACTGCTTCGTCTGTCCTCTACATCTCTATATTATAATTCAACATCCATCCATTCATATAATCTGTTTCTGGATGTGATTTAAGTGGTTCCTAAGGGCTAGGATGTCTCATCTTTGTATCCCCAGTATTTATCTCAGTGCCTGACATGCTCAAATGTTTGTTAGGTAAGTATTTAGTTACATTTACCTTTATTTCCTCTATGTCTGCTTTCTGGAGCTTTTCTCTGAAATGTTTATCTGTTTCCAGCACATCAATCACTTGCTTAAGATATTCATCATAATAAAGGCCGGTATCCTTCAAATTAAGAAACAGATAGTAATGTTTCTGAAGGTTCTTCCATGTATGAATCTAAAGATGTCAATCCTTTTTTTTTTGCACTGGGGATTTAACCCAGGGACACATTACCGCTGAGCTACTACATCCCTATCCCCTTTTTTATCTTCTATTTCGAGACAGGGTCTCACTAAGTTGCTCAGGGCCTTGCAAAGTTGCTGCTGCTGGCCTAGAACTTGTGATCCTCCTGTCTCAGTCTCCCAAGTCAATGGGATTCCAGGCATGCACCACTGCGCTGGGCTAAAGATGTCGATCTTAAAAAAAAAACAATTTCCAGCAAAATGTTATTAAGACATATATATACACTTTGATTATTTCAACTGTCAAGTTTAAAAAGCTGCATTTCTTAAAGAATTGTGTATCTGAATCAGTATCATGTTATTGTAACATACAGGTAAATTTCTAATTATATGGTTTAGACAAGGAGGATTTAACCTGCTGCATTAACAATAATATGAATTGGTTTCTTCCCATTGTCATCTGTCTCTCCTTTCAGCATAAGTATTTTCTTGGATGATTAGCTCTATACTGGAAATGTATTGATTAATTCTATTTACTAGTTACATTAAGTAAACATTGGCTAAAGTTAAGAATATGACTTGTCCCGTACTTTTTTCGCTGCTCTTTCAGAAATAGAGCCCAAAGGATCAATTTTACAAGTAATAAATGTTTGCAATGTTTCAGTTATAATTCTTCCCATTTTACTTCAGTTAGCTATAATTCCACTTTATTTAATCGTAATTATAATTCATTTCATTTAGTTATAATTCCACCCACTTTACTTACTGGTGGTTCTATCTTTGCACTTTCCACAGGTTGACTGTTTTCTATTTTTGTCTTGTCAATGTCTATAGGTACAGTTTCAAGAATGGTAAGTAGACATGTAGCCAACAGAAAACAATATTGGAGTAGGCTGGTCCTCCACCTCATCTGAAATACAAGAACGGTTAAAGTCAGGTCCTGAAAAGGTGCTTTAAAACTATATACGTGCATTCCCTATGTCACATTAACAACGCATTCAATCTGAAAGGTTTATTACCACAACAATAAAAAATTCTAGGAAATAAGGGGCTAAAATAGATTATATTGTCAAAAATAAAGCTTGTCAAAAATAATGCTTAAAAAAGATTGTTAAAGAAAATCAGGAGAGGGCTGGAATGGTGGCTCAGCAGTTGAAGTGTTTGCCTGGCATGCATAAAGACCCAGTTTCAAATCCCACCACCACAAACACAACTAAGTGTCATAGCAACAAAGGTCAGATGGAAAAATAAATAAAACTGATTCTCTTTCTCTCTTAAAAAAAAAAGGGGGGGGGGCCTGGAGCGGTAGCTCAGTGGTTACGGCGCTTGCCTTGCATATGCAAGTATGCAGGTTCAAACCCCAGCACCACGTACACAATGAAGTGTCTGAGCAACAAAAGTCCATAAAAAACTAAATAAAATCGATTCTGTTCTTCTCTCTTGCTCACTGTCCCTCTGTCTTTCTAAAAAAAAGGAAAAGAAACTCAGGGGAGAGAGATTTTCAGTCAAAATTAAATAGGACAAAAAAATTTTAAAGTTCAAACTATATAAGAAAACATTTGGCTTATTATAAAAACTGCAAATAAAGATGGCAATAAGGAACCCAAAATTTTAAAAAGTAGCCCAAGATGAGAAAAGAAAGAATAAAAACTGTTTTCCCTAATTAAAATATAAGGAGCCAAAATTATTTCTCTATATACTTTAGTTTCAAACTAATTTTGAAATTAAATTGCTCTATGAACATCAGTTGATTAAGAAAGGCAAATAACTAACTACAAATATTCTTTTAATTTTACTAAATTATTCTGTTTTAACCAATAATCATTTAATAAAGATCTTTTTGGTCAATACATTTTCAAATAAATAGACCAGTAAAATATCAAGTAGGATATAACAAGGATGAAACAAAAGAGCAACTATTAGTTTCATAATATTCAAATTTTGTTTATTTAGTTTCCATTCCATTAGGATCTTAGTAACTCTAAGTCTACTATAAGAATGAGAATGAATAAGTATCTCATATTCAATTAATTTTATACATAAACTTAGATAGGGTTCAAGTTAATAATAATATCCTGAGGCTGTAGTTCAGTGGTAGAACACTTGCCTAGCATGTGTGAGACCCTCCATTCAATTCCCAAATCCCCAGCACCAAAAAATAAAAAAAAGGAAAGAAAGAAGGAAAGAAACCTAATCATCAATCTGGAATATGCTTTATTTTATTTAGAGTCTTCCAAACTTAACTGGTCATGGACTTTCCTTTTTTTTTTTTTTTTTTAAGGTAACATGTTCTTACGTAGGTCACAATTTGGAAAAAAATATAAAACCTCAGTCAGACATGGTGGCATACGCCTTTAATCCCAGCAATTTGGGAGGCTGAGGCTAAAGGATTACAAGTTCAAAGCTACCCTCAGCAAGTTAGCAAGGCCCTCAGCAATTTAGTGAAACCCCGCCTCAAAATAAAAATAAAAAGATCTGAGGGTGTAGCTGGGTTCAATACCCAATACCAAAAAAAGAAGAGAAAGACAAGAACATATAACTTCGTTTTCATACCACACCCTAGATGATACTCAATGAATACACTGAGGGACAGTGACTCACTTTACAAATGAAGAAATTAATAATCAGTCTAATTTCCTTTACAGCACATCTTTTCATTACCAACACCATAAGACTCACATTTCATCAGTTCTAAACCAATTTTTAGCATCTACACTGAGATAAACCTCATGTGTCATAAAATTCATCCATTTAAGGTACAGGATTTGTCTAATCTATGAAGATGCCACTCAGATTTAAGTTCTCCAACTTAAATTATATTCCAACTTTAAAGGAATAAAAGGGGCTGGAGTGGTGGCTTAGCGGTTACGGTGCTTGCCTGGCATATGCAAGGATGCGGGTTCAAATCCCAGCACCACATACATAACAAAGTGTTGGAACAGTAAAAGTATATTTTAAAATATATATAAAAAAGGAATAAAAACAAAAATTTCAAGCTGAAATGTTTAATATGAACAGATAAAAAATACAATTTATTCTTCATAATCATTTAATTTTCTATATTTTTTTAAAAGAGAGGGACAGTGAGAGAGAGAGAGAATCAATTTTATTTAGTTTTTCATGTGGCTTTCACTGTTCTAACACTTCGTTGTATTCATGGTGCTGGAATTTGAACCCACATCCTTGCACATGCCAGGCCACTACTCCAGCCCCTAATTTTTTTTATTATTAATGATTTCTGTCTCTTTGTTCTGCCATTACTAGAAAAACATAAAAATTTTACATTATGACTTTGGACTTTTCTATTTTTTCCACATAATTTTGTCAATTTTTATTTAAATATTAGGTATTCAAAAATTTAAGACTTTCTAGCTTTAGATTTAATATTTTATCACATCTAAGTGATCTTTATATCCCAACTTGCTTTAAGGTTTATTTTAGTTGATACTAATACAGTTAAACCATTTTTTGTTAATACTATATGAATATATAAATACACAAACACACATAAATTACTTTTTATCTAAGATGACAAACTCTGCCTTTTAACTGAAGTATTTTCTCTGTTTACATTTAATCCAATTACTGATTCTGCACTTAATCTATCCTAAAATGCACAATTTCTCCGTTTAACATCTTGGGAATCAAGAAACATCTTTCAATTAATGGAACACTAAAATTGTGATTAGAACTGGACATACCAGCACATGTCTATAATCACTGGTACTCAGAAGGCTGAGTCAGAGGATCACAAATATGAAGACAGCCCAGGCAATTTAATAAGACATATCTCAAAATGAAGTTTAAAAAGGGCTAGGGATACAGCTAAGTAGTTGAGAGCTTGCCTTGTATGCACTAAGACCTTGGTTCCATCCCCAGTACTTCAAAAAATAATAATAACAATAATAAATAAAATTGTAAACGCCTAAGTAGCAACAGCAATATAGTCTTTACTGCCTACATATGCATGAATTTTCATTATATTTATTTTTACTGTTCTAACTTCAGAATTTCTGCATTATTGATAGTTCCTTATTGTCATTTTAAATATCTTTACAAGAAGAGTAAGCTATAATTTGGCATTAAAATGAAAAGTTATTTTGTAAGCACAGAAATGAAGTAGCTCATATTGGTAAAGCAATTATTTGATGTTAAAGAAATAACAGGGGCTGGAGCAGTAATTCGGCCGTTATGGCACTTGCCCGGCATGCGCAAGTACACTGGTTCAAAACCCAGCACCACGTACACAACTAAGTGTCAGAGCAATCAAAGTCATGTGAAAAACTCAATAAAAATTGATTTTTCTCTCTGTCTCTCTCTCACTGTCCTTTCTTTAAAAAAGAAAAAATAACAACAACTTTATTTTAAGGAACAAGTAGGTGCTTTACCAGTCTTTAGACAGGAAGATACCCAAAGTAGATGATGCCATATTACATTTTGTTAGTGAGAGCAACAGAATTATCTAATAGTAGCCAAACAATGCAAAGGAAGCCAACAGAAACTGACAATGTCCCCAAAATAATTTCAAGAAACCTGAGGCTGTATTGACCAATTTATATACTATTAAGGCAAATGTCAATTTGTCAGAAACTTCCTACTAGTACAGAACAGAAGATGCAGAACTTCCAAAAACATAATTTAAGGGTAGAAAAAGTTGAGTTTAGTCAATAGGAAACATGGACAAAATTCTGATGTTCTTTTCCATGCTTCAAAATAATATATAAACACTAAAGCTACAAAAGAGATTGATATAAGAGAATGGGTTACAAAATAGCATGTCACTATAATACTATCACAAGTACCTATGTTAAATTTTAAGCTACAAAACAATTTCCCAACTACGTTAATGCGTGCATTTAAAAAAAAAATTAAAAAGTTGGGTATGGTAGCACACACCTGTAATCCCAGCTGGAGGCTGAGGCAGGAGGATCTCAAGTTCAAGGACAGCCTCAAAAAATTAGCAAGACTCTGTCTCAAAATAAACAACAACAAAAAAAACACCTGAGGATGTAGCTTAATGGCAAAGCACTCAGGGTTCAATCCCTAGTGCTAAAACTAAATAAATAAAATTTTTTTCAGTAAGCATATTGTAAGCGATAACACACGATGTCATAGTTGGATTAGCAGCATTTTGTTCTAGACAGCATACAACTGTGTGTCTTAATATTAATGGAGTCTTAGAGTCAATGAAATACAGTTATCCTATCTTGAATTCTAAATCTACCATCTTATCCTGCTTCTTTCATATTTACTTCCTCTCTTTTTTTTAACTAATAGAGAACTTTTTAAATATACTTTTCCCTTCTACTAGTTTTTAATCTTTCAGTGTTTATTCTAGACATAACAAGGATAATTAACTTAAACATTTACTCTATTCCTTAATAAAGTTTCAACAAATGTCAACTGCTATCATAACAAAAGAAATGAAAAATGTTGAAGAATATTAGGTAGAAAACAACAAAAATCTCTTTAAACACCAATATAATGTTAAAGGTGTCAGAACAGGTTTACATGTTTTCATGAACTGGAAAATAGAAAAATATCCTTACAAAACAATAAAAAAAAAAATGAGCGATAAGAAGAAGCAATGAGAAGAAGTGGGGACTAACCTACTTTTCTTCCATTTTCAGGTCAGTAAGAATGGCCTTTTTCTCCTTTCTTTTATCACTCTCAGACTTCAAGAAGAGAAACTGAGTTAACCAACCCTGAAACAATAGACTGATGCAAACATGGATAGGCTCATCATTTACTCTCTAAAGCAGGATGATGTGAAATTCTAAATCAAGATATCATCTCAAGACAGCACAGAAAGCAATGATCCCAAAGACATCAGAGTCTCAAGTATAATTAAAAAGTAAGTAGAGTTCATAATCTTCTAGCATTCAGTAGATACAAAACAATTTCTCTACCTATCTAGGTCCTAGAAGGACAAATCAAAATTCCCATTCATAACCAGAAGCAGATTTCTTAGCCATAGAGTTACTCCAATAGTTAAACTGATTGTTTATGTGTGCGTGTGTGTGAGAGAGAGAGAGAGAGAGGGAATGAGATGAGAATGAATCCCTGTTTTGATGGGGAAGAAGAGATCCTGGAAGTAGTTAGAAAGGATGGTCACAGGTAGCTGGGCAATGATGCAGGCCTGTAATCCCAGCAGCTCAGGAGGCTGAGGCGGGACGGGGATGTGACTCAGTGGTTGAGCATCCCGAGTTCAGTCCCACGTACAAAAATAAAATGGTTATAGGTAAAACGGTGAAAAGAAAACAGAGTTGAGGATATGGCTCAGAGGTAGGGCACTTGCCTAGCAAGCACAGGGCCCTGAGTTCAATCCCTAGCAAGAAAAAAAAGAAAGGAAAAAAGTTGAAATTAGTCTCTTTCCTTGTAATGTCTCTGTCCTCCCTCATATATCCTTTTCTCCCTTCCTCAGCTTCTTTGCAGCCTGAACTTTTGTTCAGGAAGTCTCCTGAAAAAGAGAAGCGGCACCCTTCTCTACCTTTGCCTTGCTGCCTACATCTTGGCTGTGATGGTTACAGGTGGTAGCTATCTTGGACAATGAGAAACAGGACCACACCTTAGGGGTGGCAGATCAAAGAACTGGTAGGAGATTAGGTTTCTTATGACTTTATAAAGTCACTATGACTGTCCTAGACTGTCTACTTCAAGAATTATTTCAAATGACAAAATAAACATTGTGTGTGTAAGCTACCAGTAAGCCTGTTTTGGGGTTTTTTGTTTGCCACCAAGGACAAGTCTTAACTGAATACTTACCTTCAGACAGGTAAACATCCTTTTTACAGATGAGGCAACTGAGGTCCAGACAGATAAGACTTGTACAATATCAAGTTAGTGAAGAGGTGGGTATTGGCTCCTGGCCCAATTTTTTTTTTCATGAAAAACTGACTCTTCGTTTCTAAATGAAAAAAAATACACATTAATCATAAATTTAGCCATATTATAGTCATTGTAAAGGCATACGATAGTGTATGAATTTGTCATAGCATGAAAAGAAAAAGTATCAAATTCTTATGATGTCGAAGGAGACTAAATTATATCATACTCCAGTGGGGAAGGGAGATACATGAAGTAAACAGAATCAAACACCAAATAAATGAAGATTGACTTGCTGTCCCCAAGTTTTACTCTTTTAAGAAACTGAGAGAAATTCAGATTAAAAGCTTATTTTTCTCAGCCGTGAGATTTCAAGATACAAGGTAGCTTCCATTAAATATGTAACTAGAATCTTTCTTTATATTTACAATACTTATTAAAAATATGCTTGCCATGTGTGCTGGCACATGCCTGTAATCCCATTGACTCAGGAGGCTGAGGCAGGAGGACAGCAAGTTCAAAGCCAGTCTCAGCAACTTAGCAAGGCCCTAAGCAATTTAGCAAGACCCTGTCTCAAAACAAAAAAATAAAAACAGGCTGGGGATGTGGCTCAGTAGTTAAGTGCTCCTAGGTTCAATCCCTGGTATCAGATATACAAATAAATAAATTTAAAATAAAAAAGTAATCTTGATCCCAGTCCATCACAGAGATCAGTAATAAGACAATATAGCTTGAATTCTTTTATGAAACCCCACTACAAACACAAAACAGTTCATGTGCAAAATCATTGGTTCATTGGTGAATATAATCAATTATTTCTAAGTGGTCTGTAAAGAAAAGAAGCAAATAAAAATAGTTTCAAATTTTAAAAACAAATATTTCTTTTTTAGATGGTAATTTAATATAAAACCATCTATGACGATATGCATGCTGCATTTTGTAAAGATATATGGTCTTTATGGTCTTTACTAATACAGCATAGCAAAAAATAAAAATAAATACATGAAGAAACAGACTGAATCCTAAGCACTCCCATTTTTTGTGCTGGAGATTAACCCCTGTGCCTAGCACACGAGCTCTACTACTAAGCTATACCTCCGGCGCTCTACATGGTCTTCTGAGTCTTGATTTTCCTATCTGTGAAACTGAATTGATACTTCATTAGGTTTGATGGATGGAAATAAAGAATAAGCAACTAGTATAATACATGACAACAGTAAATGCTCAAAATATATTAATGCCCTTATTGTTTTGAAAATGAAATATACACATATATGAAAACCAGTTTCTGTGAACACCCAAAATTATAGAATTGAAAAGGAAAGACCAATCTGACAATCTTAGACCATTTTTGAAATGCCACATTAGAGGGTTTTCTCTGAGCACTGCTATAACCAAAGCTCCAGTGCAGCTATAAAGCCAACAGAAGGAACACATCCAACAAGACAGCAATACAGTCTCTCCCCATCCCCCAAACCCGTTATTAATACCCAGGCTTTTTTCTCAAAGGCACTACCCTGAGCCAGGAAACCTGGGTTGCTGCTCCTTACCGTCAATTTTGACAGTACAATGGGTGGGCAAGGAAAAATAAACGGCTTTTGAGTTTTTCCATGGTAGCAGTGACAATGCCACCTAGTGTTCACCTCCATTTCCCACTTTGAAAATGAGAGAAAGTGAGGTTCAAAATAAAACATCAGGTGTGTGACCAGCTGAGCTAGACTTCAACTTTTTTTTTTAAGAGAGAGAGAGATGGGCTAGAGCAGTGGCTCAGCGGTTACAGTGCTTGCTTTGCATGCTCAAGTACTCAAGTTCAAACCCCAGCACCACATGCACAATGAAGTGTCTGAGCAACGAAAGCCCATTAAAAACTAAATAAAATTGATTCTATCTTTCTCTCTCGCTGTCCCTCTCTCTTAAAAATATAAAATAAAAAATAAAAATAAAAAATAAAAGCATGGAACTGCTATCTCATTTTCCATTAGGTTGCTTGCAAATTTTAGAATAAAAATTCTAAGTTCAGAAAAGTTCTTAGAAGTAATCCCATTCAGGCTCTACCTTTATAAAATGTTACAAAAGTACACAGGAAGTTAACTGGTTGCCTAAAACAGTCTGGCAGAACCAGGTTTGGAATCTGGCCAAGAAATTCTAATTAAGAAGACTTTTCACCATATTGTGGTTTTTAGAAACTTTTAGAATGAAAATTACTAAAGTGATTGAGGTTTTTCCTCAAGTACATTATTTTAAATTATTTGCAGCCTGTTTCTTAAAGTCTATAAACTAATTTCACATATTAAGCATAAAAATAGCAAATTTTCTTTCCTGGACTTTTAATTGTATTGAAAAAGTTCTTTGTCATGTCAAATATAGTCAACTTAATTATTCACAATACTTAAAAATTATCTACTTTAGCTGGGTCCAGTGGTGTATGGCTGTAATCCCAGCAACTTGGGAGGCTAAGTCAGGAGGATTGTGAGTTCAAAACCAGCCTCAGTCACTTAGGCCCTAAGCAACTTATCAAGACCCTGTCTCAAAATAAGATATAAAAAGGAGTGGGGATGTGGCTCAGTGGTTAAGCACCCCTGGATTCAATCCCTGCTACCTGCTACCAAAAAAAAATTATATACTTTAAAGATTATTTTCAATACATTCCAAAATCTTACACTTTGCTCTTCCAGCTAATACTCTAAAGTGTTTTTCTGCACAGCTCAGTCATCAAAAGGGTCCTTAGAAATTAGAGCACAATTTTAGTACATATTATTCTAAGTAATGCAAAGTTAGTTTAGTATGAGACACACAACATGTAGTAAAACAAAAAGATACTGGAATTGATCATGTTCTGCAAAGCACTCTAATTGCCTTAATTGTGATTTCATTTCAACTGGTATTTACTGAGCACAAACCAACTGATCAAAAGCACACTGAAAGAATACACAAAATATGTCAGAAAAACAGTAAAGCAGCTTGGAAAAGCAGAGAAAGGTATACACACCCTTAGAAGATGGGTAAAATCAGGACAGCAGAATAGCATGAGTAACTACAAGGAGACATAAATGATTAGGAATTTAGACCAGACAAGGGAGAGTTTGGTGACCAAGATGAGAAAAAGAAGTTTCCAAGGGGTTGGGGATTTAGCTCAGTGGCAGAACGCTTGCCTAGCATGCAGGAGGCCCCAAGTTTGGTCCTCAGTCCTGAAAAAAAAAAAGTTTCCATGTTCACCCTAATAAAAAGAATACTATTACTTGAGTTTCACTTCTAATTATAAATTTCCATGATTTGATTTTTGACCCTATTAACTGAGAAGCATCTATTGAAACATCTGTTCTCTAATATTTGTTTAACTTGTTTAAGTTTCATAAAACAAGAACTCATACCCAGCTTACATCAGGATGAATCCTGAGGCAATTTCTGTGACAGACAAGATGCAAGAATTTGGTATTACCAGAATCAAATTATTTAACAGAATCCACCAGGGAATACCGTAAGAAACAACTTAAATAGGTAGTAAAAGAAGTCATAGGTTATCTGAGCCAAATACCACTAGTCTCGTACTGCTCTTAGCCAATTCTTTCGAGCAACTAATCTCAATTTTGTAAACTCTCCTATAGGGAAAGCCCACAGTCTCCTTAAAACAAAACTATCAGAAATATTTGCATGTTACCTACTCCTGTTCCCTGTCTTTTTTTAAGCAAGGTAAAATTTGGTTTAGTGTTCATATTCATCCATGGATTTAACAGAGCCTTTCTTTATAAAAGGCTTGGATGGTGGGCTGGAGAGGTGGCTCGAAGGTAGAGCACTTGCCTGGCAAGCGAGGAGGACCCGAGGAGGACCCGGGTTCCACCCCCAGCACCACACACACAACTAGACCAAAAACAAAAGCCAGATGGAAAAATAAAATTAACACGCTCTCTCTTCAAACAAAGCCTAGATTACTAATTACCCTGTGTTAAAGGTACATTACCACTATAGTAGTTCAGTGAACACAATTTTAAAAGGTTCTGTTTTCCAAAAAATCACAATTAGGTTTCATGTTTGTTCTCATTTTCTTCCCCTCCACCTCTTTCTCTCTGATACTGTAAAATAATCACCAAGACCGCCGCCAGCACGAACCACAATAACCACATTTGCTCACTGAGTTAACATTTAGCAGGTGCAACAAGGAAGCACCATCTTTCTCATGTCCTAAAACTGAAAGGCAACACCTCGCACCTAATTTGACTCTTAAAAGAATAAAACAAAAAAAGCTACCACGACAGGCACGAACTTTCTCCTGGCTTCACCGAACCGGCAGCAGCGCGGGGTTCACTGGCCTACCTTTGCTCCAAGGCGAAGTGGGTGATGAGCATCAGTCCGGAATTGGAGGACATACCCTTCCTCACCAGTGGGCATCTCCCCCGCCCACGGAAGGGCCAAGACTGCGCCGGACCCCGCCCGAGTCTGGGTCCTGCGCCTACCCCTGCTTGCTCTCGCACAGTCCGCCTCCCACACCAACCCCAAAGAAAGCTTGAGTGCTCCGCAGCGAGGAGAGGGGAAAAGGGACCTCAGGTTCAAGTTGGCGGCTCTCTCCCCACCCGTGCCCGCCCACTGTGCGGCCCCCGCCACGCTCACTGCCTTGGCAGGGCAAACGACCTGAGTCTCACCTCGGGACTCGTGCCAGCCTTCCCAAGCACTAGCCCGCATCCACCTCCAGCCACCGTCCCTACCTTGCCGGGCGCCGGCGCCGAGCTCCGCCCGCTGAGTGGCTTACGGATTGTCTCTCCAGACCCTGGCCCACAGCTTTGCACAGTCCCTCCACCGACCGCGCGCCCGCCTCCTCACTGCCATGGCGACAGCTCCCGCCCCTCTGCTACCGCTGATTGGTCCTGCTCGGGATCGCGGAGGGCGCCGATTGGCTGGGGTTGGCGGGAGGCGGGCAGTGTGAAGCGCCCAGGCAAAGGAGTCTGAGGAAGATTGAGCCAAGAGGGACGTGGCGCTCTGCTGCGCTGGGCTCGGAGGCCGCGCCTCTTCCTTCTTCCAGCTTTCCTGGAGAAGCCTGTGGAGCAGGACTTGGGCGGGTGAGGTCCTGTCCTGGAAACCCGAAAGAACCCCAGGGATAGGCTCTTTGTTCCGCTGGCCTGAGCCTGCAGCGCTCATACAGGTCGGAGAAGGGCTGTCAGGCCGGTTCTCATCCGCAAGCCTCACGGGGCTGGGGGGAGGGTGGTCCCTAACCTCCTTTTAGCGAGAATCCTCGAATTTGTAATCGCACCCCGCTCTCGTTCTGCCGGGCCGTCGGTCCTTGTGGCTTGACTACATTTGCCCCTTTCCATCACGCCCATCTGCAAATGTCTGTCTCTGCAACCTGCACCGTAGAACTGAAGCATCTCCGAAACGCTCGTTTTGTTTTATTTTTAAAGAGAGAAAGAGGGAGTTGATTTTGTTTTCATCTGTTTTTTGTTTTTTCTCTACATAGTCGTGTGTGTGGTGCTGAGGATCGAACCCAGGCCCTCGCCCTCTACCGCGCTCTAAGGCTGAGCCACTGCTCCAGCCCTAACCTCCATTCTTTTCACCTGAAAAACTGGTATTCTATTCTTAGGTGTTAGTGGTTAGTGGTTAGGTTACATCATCATCAAAAGTAGTTCCAGGACCCACTCCCATACCAAAATTCACAGATACTCAAGCCCTTTATCTTAAATGGTGTAGAATTTGCATATAACTTATGTACATCCTCCCATATACTTTAAATCATCTCTGGATTACTTATAATACCTAATACCATATAAATGATAGGTAAATAGTTGTTATGCTATATTTCGAGAATAATGACAAGAAAAATGTCTGTGTTCAGTACAGTCGTGATCTTTTTCTCTAATATTTCCATCTGCATTCGGCTTTGAATCCACAAATGTGGAGCCCACAGACACAGAGGAGGGCCAACTGTGATGGAAGCTTTTGTTATCAAGATGTAATATAGGCTAGGTGCACCACCATGGGGCCAGACTGCCTTTGTTGAAAAACTTTACCCCTAATAGCAGTGAGTTGGGGTAAGTTATTTAAGTGATCTGTGCTTCCATTTTCTTGTCTGTAAAATGGTAATAATAGTACACTTCTACTTACAGCACTGAAAGTGAATAGAAAAGTGACTGGCACACACTGTAAGTGTTCAATAAATGAACAGCCATTCTCTGGTTACTGGCTAACCTAAAAATATAACTCAGGTTTCTGGATTCTATCATCAGTTATCTTGACTCTCATACATCTATCATCCACATACTTAGTACTTCAAAATTAAGTTTTTGAGGTTCAGAAGACAGTCGTCCATTTTTGTTTTTTTTAAATCAAGATCTCAACCTTTTATCTACCTCATTATGAAAATCCAAGAATTATGTGACCCTGCCTCCACTGAAGGGTTAACAGCAGAAGCAAACAAGGAAAATAGTCATCTTCTACTCTGGTGGATAGATTTAAGAAAAGGCACTTGAGAAAAGAATATCCAGAAGGTTATGGTATAAGAGCACTAAATTTAAGCTTGAAAAATATGGGAATTATTATCTATATTCTAGTTCGTTATCATTAGTAACCATTGTTAATGTCAGACCTGGAGATGATAACACATCTCAACAGTGTTGAAAATACTAAACATAGTGAAAGCAGGAACCATCTTGCACATTTTTATTTCCTGTTATCTAGCACAGGGTCATACACAAAGTACTTGAATCAAATATTAAAATTTGAGATAGACCCTTTAAGAGTAGACCTTAAAAGACTTGGTAACAATCTGTCTGGATGACACAGAGTGATACAATGGAGATGAATAAAACCTAGAAAATGAGAAGAATAGATTGGTCCAATAATATAATGAAAAGGATAACAAAAGCTTGGTGACTGCAATGAAGGCATTATTCTCAGCAATGTCCTGGGGTAAACGAAAAAAGGGTATACAATGATTAAACAACAAAATGTAGGATTAAAAGAAAGTTGATGAAAATATTTCAGAATGTAATGTGCATATAAAATAGAGGATAGCAGTTCTTTTTTTTTTTGAAGTCAGTTTTTTTTTGTTTTTTTATTTTTTTTATTAGATGTATATAGAAATACAATTGAGGGGGAAACATTATCAAACCATCAATAACCAATGTATATATACTTAGTTATCCAGGGGTAATGCCAAATCATGGATGTCCAGCTTGGGTTTCCCCTGTTGCTGTTTTTCCCAGAAGAACTTCTTGCGTTAAATGAGTTATCTCCTGGAGGAATGACATCTGCTTCTGAGATGGTTCCCCCATATTCCCACTCTCCAGTCTCCTAGGAGTTCTTCATACACCCTCTCCCTTCCCTACGCCTCCATATAACCTAGGGAGCCATCCCCCTATTACATTGAGAATCATACAATTTGAAGTTATTGTTAGCTTAGCCGTCTAACCTACTGCTTCCCTATGTATTCTAGCTTCCACAGATGAGAGATACCATTTGGCCCTTGAGTCTCTGAGATTGGGATACTTCACTGAGCATAATTCTTTCCAACTCCATCCATTTGGCTGCAAAAGCCATAATATGGTCTTCTCTAATGGCCGAGTAGTATTCCAGTGTATATAAGTACCAAAGTTTTGTATCCACTCATCAAGTGAGGGGCATCTGGGTTGGTTCCATAATCTAGCTATAGTAAATTGAGCTGCTATAAACATTGATGAAGCCATATCACTATAATAAGGACAGCAGTTCTTATTACTAATAAAAGATTGTTCTGTGGTAAAGAAATACGAATGTTGATAGGGATCTCTGAAATATCCTATCATCTGAGGGACATTAAAAAAAGTCATTTTACTTAATAAGTAAAACCCCAAACCTGATGATTTAGCACTAATAGAGAATCTCTTTATGAATAACATGTTATAAGGAAAAGAATACAAGTTTTGGAGTCAGAATCTATATCCTGGGGTTCATAATGTCAAACTTACTGTAAGGATTCAAATGATGTATGTAAGGTACTAGAAAGAAGATGCTCAACGGATTTTATTTCCCTTCCCCCAACCCATTGTGCCCTGTTAACTTTAAAACCCTGATTATTGCTGCCATTGCCTTCAAAGGAATATTGCTCAACTCAATCTAAGCAACTGATTCCTTGACGTCCAAGTGTTCGTGGGATAGACAGCAGCGAATGGTGGGAACATGAGAATAAGAGAATAATTCTATAAAATGGACCCACTGTGCTGACCTCAGATGCTTTCTCTTCCAAAAAGCAGTTTGCCTGCCTGGCCTAGGTAAGCTGGATGTGTCACATTCCTCAACAAGTTACCTATTGTCTGCAGAACTACTGGCCAAAAATAATGTTGATAGGAGAAACCAAATTACCCTGAAGGTAGAGACTTTTGTGTCCAGATCCTAAAATTCAGGAAGATATGGGTAGTTCTCCCTAACCGGAAAATCTGTAAAAATGCATAATCAAGAATTTAGTTGGAGGGACTGGAGCCATGGCTCAGCGATTGGAGTGCTTGCCTGGTATGCATGAGGACCCGAGGACCCGGGTTCAAACCCCAGCACCACATACACAACAAAGTGTCAGCAAAGCAAAAGCCAGATGAAAAAATAAAATTGATTCATTTGCGTGCACACTCTCTCTCTCTGACTTTCTAGAAGCTTCTCTGGAATCCCCAATAGAAGTGGAATGCAGGAGAGGTACATTGTCACCCTCCTGAGAGGACCCACTCTCTTCCTTGAGTGTCCCCTTTCCCTTTTCCTATCCCTTCAATAAACTCTTTCCTGTTATGCTGAATGAATGTCTGAAATCTTTCTGTCTTGATTACAAGAATCAGGTTGGAGGGGGAGGGGATCTTTACACTGCCTCGGTTTCCCTAGAAGGCCCCAGCTCCATAACACAAGGAATACCTTGATTTCCTTTGGCTAGCAGAGAAACTCAAAATGAGTTTGCTCATTTTGAGCCAGGAGAAAACAAAAGAGAAATAACACCCAGAGAACCAAAAAACATGAATCCTGCTGCATATTACAACTCTTGATGCTCCAGAGAGAAAAATGATGCTAAGGAGATTCTGGCTTTTTAATACTTCAGTTTGTCCCCTTCTAAGTTACTCTTCTAGGATTCCATAGAACCTCAACTGGCTTTCATTACAAAGGCAAGTTGTTTGTGTTGATAAGAGTACTTACTCCCAAGAGATGGTTAGGGCACTTGTAATTCCAACAACTCTGCAGCCCCCAGCAGGAAGTTTGCAAGTTCAAGGCCAACCTTCACCACTTACTGAGGCCCTAAGCAACTTAGAGACCCCATCTCAAAATAAAATGTAAAAAGAACTGGGGATGTAGCTTAGTGGTAAAGCACTGCTGGGTTCATTTCCCAGTACCAAATAGAAGAGAAAGAAACCAGAAAATTCAATGGCAAATTCTATATGGAAGCCAAGATTTAGAGCTTTTATTAAGCTATAGAACAGAGGTCAGCAAACTATGGCCATGGGATCAAATCAACCCATTAACTGTTTGTTTTGTTTTTGTTTTTGTTTTTAGAGGGAGAGAGAGAAAGAATTTTATTTAGTTTTTCATGTAGCTTTCGTTGCTATGACAATTTGTTGTGTACACAGTGCTGGGATTTGAACCTGTGTCCTTACATATGCCAGGCAAGCGCCATAACTGCTGAGCCACTGCTCTAGCCCCCATTAATTGTTTATATAGATTGTTTTATGGAACATAGCCATGCTCAACAGCCGCACACATTATGCATTTGTTTATATATTGTCCCTGCCTGTTTTTGTATTACAGTGGCATGTTTGAGTAGTTATGAAATAGACTGTATAGCTTTCAAAACCAAAATTTTTTACTCCTTGGACCTTAACAGAAAATAATAATAATAATAATTAGTACTCCCCCCTCCCCAGTCTGGATAATTTGCCCAGAATTATATTTTCAGAGCAAAAATTCTTAACTTTCAGGCTGGAGCATGGCTCAGCGGTTACAGTGTCTGCCTCACATGCTCAAGGACACAAGTTCAAACCCCAGTACCATGTACACAACAAATTGTTAGAGCAGAAGCTAAGTTTTTTATGCTTCATAAAGACCAGTGAAGAGCAAGGAATTCACTGCCTTGAGCAATCCTCATTCTCACTCCAAATCCTGGTTTCTGCACCATGCCTCCACTGGGAGGGTCTCTCATTCCACCACCCAGCCCACCCCGAGGGCCTCCAGGTTATCCAAATTGTCAGAGCAATGAAAGTCACATGAAAAACTAATTAAAATTGATTCTTTCTCTCACTGTCCCTCTCTCAAAGAAAAAAAAATTAACTTTCATCAAAGCCTCTAATCTACTTCTTCTCAGTCTTTAATGTATATACTTGATGATGGTGTTAAATAAAGTGCAAATTCTAATTTAGTAGATCCATGATGAAACATGTGATTCTGTTTCTAACCAGCTCCAGGATGTACCAATACTGCTGGTTCCTGAATCAACTTGATCCCTTCTGGTTTAATTGTCAATGATTTCCTATCATTTCTTCCCCTATTATTTATTTAGCTCAATTTCTCTGATTCCTTAATAAAATTACTTCCATACAAACATCAACTCCCTTGCCTTTCTTTCTGTTTTGTTCTCATCCGACAAAAACTCAGCCTTGGATGAATCTAGCACACATCTTTTTGTCTGTACCAGTGCTTCTCTATGTTGCACTCATTTCATTCAGCAGGTGATTCAAGTCATCTTTGAGAACTTCCATATACCAATTAAGTCACTCTTGTTTTAAAAGCAGGGTTTTCAAATAGCAGTAGTGTTGACAATTTTGGTCCATTAAGTCTTTATTGTGGGGGATTGCCCAGAGCATTTTAGGAAAATGGCAGCATCTGTGGTCTCTACCCACTAAATGCCACTAACACCCACCACCAGCTGTGTCAACCAAAAATATTTTCAGACATTGTCAGATATTCACTGAGGAGTAAAATCTCCCCTATTTGAGAACCACTAATTTAAGGCAATAGAAACATTTTAAGCTTACAGAAAAAGGGAATTTAATGAGAGGATAATGGAGTAACTTATTGACATTCCTGTTCAGGTCAATACTCACTTATGTGGCCTGGGAAATAGGGTCGGTAGCTAGGAAGGGGTATTCAGTAAAGAAAAGGATAGCCACCATACTTCTCCCATATTCTGTATCTCTCTATTCAGCTAAAATGATGTAAAACTTGATTACAGAAGCTTCAATAAATTAGTGTTTCTTTTTCAAAGAGAAAAATAAGTCTAGAGGGGCTAGAGTGGTTACTCAGTGGTTACAGCACTTGCCTGGCATGCACAAGGACATGGATTCAAACCCCAGCATCACATACACAACGAAGAGTCCGAGCAATAAAAGTCACATGAAAACTAAATAAAAATTGCTTCTCTCTCTTTCTCTCTCTCTCTCTCACTTAAAAAAAAAAAAGTCTAGAGCCAGGTGTGGTGGCACTTGCCTTGTAATCCCAGCCATTTGTGAGGCTGAAGCAGGAGGATCACATTTTCAAGGTCAGCCTAGGCAATTTAGTATTTTAAAAAAATAATAAAATAAAGCCTGGAGGTAGGCAGTTGCTGGCATTGGTTTTGGCTCTTAGTCTTATCACAGCTCTTCCCGTTGTTCAGCTCTAGCTTTTCATCTTCAAGTTTATTGCCAGGCTGAAAGATAGCTGTCACACCTCCTGACATCATGAATCATGACTACATTCAAAAACAGGGAACAGGGCTGGAGCAGTGGCTCAGCAGTTAGAGAGCTTACCTGGCATGCAAGAGTGTCAAACTCCAGCACCACATACACAACTAAATATCAGAGAAACAAAAGCCGATGAAAAATAAACAAATAAAATTGATTCTTTTTCTCTCTCTTTCTCTCACTCTCTCCTCTTAAAATCTTAAAGAAAGGGGGAAAAAAAACAGGAACACACCTGGTAGGGGATGGGGACAGAAGGTAGCAAAAGAAACTTCTTTGTGAAGTTCCTTTTGCTTTTGTGAGCAAAGGAAAACGTTTCACTGAAGACATCTGCTCTGTGCCAGTCCTTAAAACAGTGCTTAACGCTTCCATTGCCTAGAAATATTTTGTATGACCATTCTCTTAACTATAGGGTATGATGGGGAAGTTAGTCTCTGGCAAACAGGAATGTAGTAGTCTTGATAGGCTTAGACCAATAACAACAAATCCCCTGCTTCTGAACCCATCAAAGCTTGGGTTCTATTAACAAAGAGGGAGAGAGTCTAGTTGTTATTTAGGCAATAGTACCATGTTTGCCACAGGTTCCCAGTATCAGATCTACAAAGACATGTGATTCTGTAACTCATTTCCTCTTTCTTCCCTTTAGCAACAACAAAAGACAGTCCCTTTACCTGTACTCTGAATTCCAGTCCTCATGCCTCTCAAGGATTCATTCCTTCATTTACCTATACTTTTTCTTTCCTTTAAGATTAATCTTTCCCTGGATATTAGAATCATTTTCCAGGCATACAGCGTCTTCTATCTTTTAAGATCCCTTCCCTGCGAATTAAAAATATGATAAAACTAGTAGAGTAAGATGTTAGTTAAAGAACTCAGTGATTTCACTACAAAATTATTTCAACTTTTTGTATGCTTAAAACATTCATAACATAATGTTGAGAATAAAATCCTTTCCTTGACCCCAACCACCCTCCAAATTGGTTTCCTGCTTATTGTTCAAGCTTGTTGAAATTTTTCCCCTTTCTCTATTCACTCTCTGCTCCTTTTACTCTTACTTCATACCAATCTGACTTCTATCTCTACCACTCTGAGACTACTCTTATTAAAAAGTCACCTTTAAATTGACCATTTTTTTATCCATTTCTTACTCAACTGCTTAGCAGTATTTATTGCTGCTTACTTGTCTCTCCTTGAAACTCTTCCTCTCTTGGCAGTTGATACCACTCTCTTATAACTTTCTTTATATTCTTCTAGATACTTCTTTATAGTCTCCTTTGACAGTTTCTTCTCCATTACCCTATTTCTAAAAGATAGATTGTCTCAAGGCTTGGTTCTGGGACCTCTTGTCTATCTACAGCCATTTTTCCCCATAGGAGTACTATTAGGATTTTATGTAAGGAGCTTAATTAGGCAGGATATCCCATGCATTGCAGAATGTTTTGCCTTCACAGACCCTGTCCGCTAAATGCCAGTGTCCCCTTTGCAACCCCAGTCTTTGTGACAACTCAAATTGCCTCCAAACAATTCCTAAAGAAGTGTTACTTCTGCAGGCTAAGAATTTTTTTTTTTAAGAGTGAGAGTCAGTGAGAGATAAAAAGAGAGAATCAATTTTACTCAGTTTTTCATGTGGCTTCCATTGCTCTGACACTTTGACATGTATGTGATGCTTGGGTTCGATCCCGTGTGCTCATGCCTGCCAGGCAAGCTCTGCAACTGGTGAGCCACCACTCCAGCCCATTAAGAACCATTTTATCAGGGTTGGGCGGTGGCTTATCAGTTACAGGACTTCCTTGGCAGACATAAGGACACAGGTTTGAACCCCAGCACCACTGACACGATGAAGTGCCAGAGCAACAGAAGCCACATGAAAAACTGAATAAAAATTGATTCTGTCTCCCTCTCTCTTAAAAAAAAAATCTCTTATTTGATATTGCCAGCCAGTCCATAAACTTAAATACCAAATAAACAATAATTATCAAATATTTCCAACCCTGGCCCAAACATCTTTTCTGAAATTTAGACCTTCTCCAACTATCTGCATTTCCATTCGGATGGCCTTTTGTGGAAGCTCAATAAACATTTGATGAATGAATGACCTAGTTAACTGTCATTCCCCCACTGCCTGCTTTTGTCTAAAACTAATTCTTGCTTTTTCCTGCCAAGGAAAATTTTCCTGTGGGATACATGGAGATATGCTTTTGGATCCTCTTCAAGAGAGGCCTGGGTCCTGGGGATGTGGCTCAGTGATAGAGCCCTTGCCTGGCATGTATGAGGTTCTGGGTTTGATCACCAGCTTTGCCAAACAAAACAACCCTGGAAGGAGAGGGCTGGGTGCTCCACCATTAGGAATGTGCTTGGCCTACAGCCTCCCCACCTGTTATGTGCTTCAGGGTCCAACTCAGCTTTAGAACCAAAGTCACACTCTTCTTGATGTGTAGCTTAATTCCCACTCTCGGGGAGACTTCTAAATGAGCAAGGTGATATTACGTGGATCTAGTGTAACGCGGAACTATGACAATTTTTGCTCTGGAGTTTGTCTGCACTGTCAGGTTTGCATCGTCATCAGCCAACTCCCTCTGCACAATCTTGCTTCTGCCCCTTTCCCATTTATAGGTATTATTGCCCTGCAAAATTTTTGCACACCTAATTCTGTTTTAGCATCTGCTTCCCAGATAACCTGTTCAGTACTCTATCCTTCTTATTTCAAACAAATAGATACACAAACTGAAACTCTATGAATCAGTTCTGATTCTTTGATTTCCCTCATATCACATTATCTAATCCATCAGCACGTTTTGTTGATTCTACCTCAAAAATACATTACCTACACCGCTCTCTCTCCTTCCCCTCAGACCATGTCATCATCATTTCTGAATGGAATTTTGCTAATAGCCTAGAACTCATATCCTACTCCCACTTTAGCCCCCTATAATCCATTTTCCACACAGTAGTTGGGAAAATCCCTAAAAACATGGCACTGTTCTACTTAAAAACAAGTTTTTAATTTAAACTCCTTGTGTATCTGTCAAGGCTGTCTTTCTGTGCAGCCTCATTTCTTACTATCCTCCTTCTTCATCACTGTACTTTAGCTATATTGTTTTTCTATTTTTAGAAAACATTCCCACCTAAGACATTTGCCCAAACTGTGCTGATTTTGGTAGAACATTTTCCCCCTAAACTATGCATGGATGGCCGCTTCTCATTCATTAGAACTCAAATGCCACTGCCTCAGAAAACCCACTTCAACCACTCAATCTATAAAATAATTTCCCTCTACTCCCTCTCATTACTCTAATTGTGTGTGTGTGGTTTGTGTGTGTGTGTGTGTGCATGTGCATGCACTTTTTTCCTTAATTGAATGTCTGTATATCTCACTAGACCATAAGATCTATGAAGGTATAGAGAATATTCAGTTTATCACTCAGAACCTAGCACAGTGTCTGATACATATAGAAGGCAATCAATACACATTTGTTGAACGAATGAGTAAGTAAAAGAAAATTACCTAATTATCTGAGGTTACTCATACTGTTGGGAGTTTTCTTTTCATAATGTTTTGACAAAAGAATTCCATTTTATTGTTTTTTTTTAAGAGAGAGGGAGAGAGAGAAAGAATCTATTTTTTCATCTGGCCTTTGTTTTTCTAATATTTAGTTGTGTATGTGGTGCTGGGGTTTGAACCCAGGTCCTCACACATATCAAGCAAGTGCTCTAACCGCTGAGCTACCACTCTAGCCAGGGTTTTTTTTTTTTCCTTTAGAAAGAAAATGGAAATTGTATCCTCTATCTGTGAATATAATTATTAATAACAGTAAATTATATCTAAAGCTGTGTTATAATATCCATAATTTCAAGAATTCTTTACTTTAAAAATTACACTATCCCAAGCAGGGCATGGTGGCATATACCTGTAATCCCAGTGACCCAAGAGTCTAAGACAGAAGGATCTTAAATTCGAGACCAGCCTCAACAACTTAGCAGACCCTAAGCAATTTAGTGAGACCCTGTCTCAAAATAAGGCATAAAATGGGCTGGAGATATTGCTCAGTGGTAAAACACTGCTGGGTTAAATCCATAGCACCCAAATATATAAATATATATATATATATATATATATATATATATATATATAGAGAGAGAGAGAGAGAGAGAGAGATTTGTAATGCGCTAAGAATAATAATCCTCCTGTTAGCAATCTTACAAGCCCCCTTCCCCCTCAAAATGTAAAAGAACAGTAAACTAGAAAAAATTATAGGAAGAATCCTGAAATATATATTCCATGAGTTAAAAGGATTTAGAGAGAATAAAGTTCAGTCATGGTGCATTAAGGAATATTATCAAATATTATGTGCTACAGTCATAATTTTTTGTTTTCTTCCAAGAAAAAGACCTTAAAGAGAATGTACAATAATCAGTTATATAAATCTTGATCCTAACCTGTGGGTTTTCATTCCATAAAGTTTTAAAAAAATGTATAGCCTCTCACACTCCCAAGGAATAGATAGCATATCCAGTGAGCAGTCTCATTAAAGAACACCTATAATTCTTCACTGAGGTAAAGTTAATCTAAAATACTTGGAGAACTTATTTTATACCTTTTTCTCACTCTAAAGAGATCTATGCCACATATTTAAACGTACTTCTCTAACTTTTATTATTCTTTTCAACAGCTCTATTAATGAAGACATGTTCTTATGACATCATAAAATTGCCCAAACAATCTCATCCATTCATTCCTCTGTACAGATTGTATATTGGCACTCCCCATCCCAGGTTGCAGTCCTGGAATGAGGTTAACACATGACACTGCAAGGTGATGATACAGAGAGATGTGTGATGGATTGCAAAAGAATGGAGGGATGAGTTGGTATTTTAAAATGTCAGGACAAGCCAGATGGTGATTCTAGAGGCTAAGACAGGAGGATCACAAGTTTGGGGCCAGCCTCAGCAATTTACCAAGACCCTAAACAACTTAATGAGACCCGGTCTCAAAACTAAAAAAATAAAAAGTGAAAAGGACAGGGGATGTGGTTTATTGATAAAGCACTCCTGGGTTCAATGCCTGGTACCAAATAACAAAAAAGTTTTAGGACAATTCATGATGTCATAAAAGATGTGGCCTGACAAACTTCAAGAGTTGAAGGGAAGAATGTGACTGTAGTTCATGATATCACAAGAAGAGGGGTAGAACTTGGCATCTTCAAGAAATGAGCAGCAGCTGCGGCAATGGGCTCAGTGATCACAGTGCTTGCCTGGCATGCTGAAGGACTCTGGTTCAAATAACAGCACCACATACATAACTAAGTGTTGGGGAAACAAAAAAAACAGATTAAAAAATAGATAAAAATTAATTCTCTCTCTCTCTCTCCCTCTCTCTTCGTCTCTCTCTAAAAAGAGAGAGAGAGAGAGAGATAGGGAATCTGAAATCACTATTAGGTGGCACACAACAGGGTTCATATTTGGGAAGTCAGTGAAATGTGATGTCAGAAGGAGATGGGACAATTATTTGTTCCTTCAAGTATGATGTTGCTGAAAAGTACAAAAGTTTTAGGACAAAGATCACACACTGCTGCCAAGTGGCAGAATCTAACCTGTAGACATTTTTTGTTGGCCTGTATGAAAAGTTTTGGGTTTTTTCCCCCCCACTTATTGCCAAATTTGGAATTTTCATTATGAAAATCAGAATTTCTGGCTTCTACTGAAAATGTTGGGTTTCTTCTAACATTCCTATATGGCAATAGCTGGCTAGAACAAAGTAATAATATCCTTCTTTGGACAAGCAGGTATTCTTAGTTTACCACCATTCCCACTTAGCATATTGTCCACCTAATACTTGTAGACATTTAAGTTTGTGATACCAGTTTGAGGAATTCTACATAACACAGAGGTGAGTCAATGTTGAGAAATATGTCATAGCAAAAGCTGGTAATCTATGATAAAAGAAGGAATGCAGACCTTGGAAAATTCACCGTGACAAGGTTAAGAGCAGCAGGATATTTATAACCTGCCATTTTAACTCTTAGAATGTTCTAATCCTGCCACTCTGAGAGCATTTTGCTTCAATTATGTTGAAGGAGTTAAGAACATACCATCCTAAAATAATGTTGCTGTGGCATATTGATTATTTTGAACTAAAAGCACTTCAAAAATAAAAATAAAAACATGTACAAGAAGATCACTTTGACCTTCATTGTGTTTCTTAAAAGCAGTACTTGATCCAAAACTGTGGTACATATATACCATGGAGTTTTACTCAGCAATTAGAAACAATGATATTACAGCCTTTGAAGGTAAATGGATGGCTATAGAAGAAATTATGCTGAGTGAAGTCAGCATAACCTAGAGAACCAAGGGACAAATGTCTTTACTTATCTGTGCAGACTGGAGCTAAACCCTGTCCATTGCAAAAGGTGGTCAACTCTCATGTATTAAACCCTGAAAAGGTGTAGTGACACACAACCTAAGGCATTCGTAGAGATGTACTGGGAAGAAGGGGGGAGGGGGGAGGGATAAAGGTGGGTAATTAGAGGGGGCTTTAGGGGGTGAATCCAATTTTCAGAATATAAATATGTTATATTGTATCATTGAAAAAATTTTTAAAAATAAATAAAAATTTTTAAAAAAGCAGTACTTGAAATTCCCATGTTAAAGATGTCCTTCCCATAAAGTAATGTTATCATCAACAAGGAAAGGAAGAACATTTTGTAAAAACAATCCTTGTTAAACTAGCCCTTATGTTCCTAGTCACTTCTCTGGCCAGTTAACTACCCTAGTCCAAGCCCCCTAGTTTTATCATATTTTCACAGTTTACTAATGTTTTCCAATTCAAGTATGTAAGTAATTGTCTAACTGCTTCTTTGAGTCATCATTTTCTTAAGAAGTCTCCTATGACAGGTAAAACTTGTATTAAATAAGTTTGTATGCTTTTCTCCTGTTAATCTTATGTCAATTTAATTCTTTGATCCAGTCATGTCTGTAAGAGATTGGAGGTGTATTTCTGACAACCCTTGGGGCTCCTACACTTTGCTGCTCCTACCATGTATTGAAAAGTGTGGTGGTCCATGCATTAATCAAGGTACTAAGCTGCATCAAAGTAATTTGATTCATAAAATATTTTCTAATAAAATTAACCAATATTGGTATAATTCTTTATGTTTATTATTAAATATCCTTAGGTCAGTTTAGAACAAATCTTATTACCAAGAAGATGTCTCGAAAGAATCCACAAACATCACCAATCATTCCCTTTACTGCCCACATGCTTTGACTCGGACTACTTCTTTTCTTAGAATGTCCTTCTATTTCACTAAACTCCTAGTCCCTCTTCAGAAAAACAGTGGAAAAATCTCTCCCCCAATCACACCCTCTTGGCATTAAGAAACAACTTTTCCATTAGACTCCCACAGAATTTTGAAGGAAACTTTATTATAAGATTTATCATACTTGAGTACTTTTTTTTTTTTAAGGAGAAAGAGGGACAGTAAGAAAGAAAAAGAGTAGGTTTAAAAAATTTTTTTATCAATCTCCTTTGGTAGTATTAAAGATTTGAGTTACTTAAAAGCAGTGTTTTTCTGTCTCTAAGTCCTGAAAAATCTAAGAACATTTAATAAACAAGCAGATACAGAAATCTACCAGGTCAAAGGTTGTGTGGTAGAGTCATGATGGAACATGCTATTATGTTATAATGGAATGGAGCAGAATATGTCATGAGAAAGCATTTACAAGAGGTTTTTTGAGAACACTGGTCTGGAAGTGTTAGCTACAGCACAAGTACAAACTTCTAGGAAATTCTCCCACGTCCAAATCAGCTTCAGTACCTACTACAATGCCTGGAACTCAGTAGGCCTACAATAAATGCATGATGAATAAATTAATGAGTGAGTCTAGGAATGAGCTAGCATATTCTCTACTCTGGGCCATACTAAATCAGGCTTTGGTTCTGGGTTAGTCTGAAGTGGTTTAGTTCTATGTCAAGCTGGACCGACATAATTATGTTCTGTTTTGGGCCAATCTCTTAGTTTAGTTCGAACATAGTTGTCTGTGTCAATAAACCCTAGATGCTACATTGTGTTAAGTTCTGACTTGGAGTGGGGGAGGCTGAAGCAGTTATGATGCTTGCCTGGCATGTGCAAGGACAGGAGTTCAAACCCCAGCACTAAGTACACAATGAAGTGTAAAAAAAAGGAGTTCTGACTGGGATTCTGACAGAAATAAATGTAAGCTGATTTCTGAGCTGATACTGATCTAAACTAAACTGAATGCTTGGTCTTCCTCAGCAGGCCTAATCTTAAATCTGAGCTCCAGTTTGGGGTGTGGATTGGTTTGACATTTTGTTTGGCTTTGGAATTAGCCTTTAACTGCAACCAAGAACTACAGAGTATGGTCACATTCAAGGATAAAAGAACTAAGCCAAGGGGCTGGAGGAATGGCTCAGTGGTTATTGTGCTTGCCTGGCATGTGTAAGGACTCAGGTTCAGACCCCAGCACCACATACAAAACAAAGTGTTAGAGCAACGAAGGTCACATGAAAAACTAAATAAAATTGATTCTTTCTCTCTCTCACTGTCCCTCTCCCTTAAAACAAATTCAATTAGTTGGATTGTTTTTATTTTGTGTATGTGATCCTGAGGTTTGAACCTATGTCCTCACACATGCCAGGCAAGCACAGCAACTGCTGAGCTACCACTTCAGCCCCCTCTTGTTTTTTTTTTTTTTTGTATGCTAAGAGAAAATAAAAATATGTGAATCATTTCCAGATTCTTCACTGAGTAAAGATGTGGAAAAGAAAAAGGCTAGAATGAACTCTGTGATATTGGATTGGAATTAAAGCAATCAATATAAACTCATAATTTTATATAAATGGATTGATGGGTGGATGGATGGATGGTTAGTTTTTTGGGCCCTCCATTCATGAGTTTGGGAGCACCAAACCAGAGGCACCCTACGTAGGTGGTGTTCAGGGAAAACTTTAATAAAGTGTTTGTGGAAGCAATGTAATCTGGCAGAGTGTACTAGTCAAGGCCTAATTTTCCATCTATGACACCAGTAATCTTTTTGATCAATTTAGGTTTCTTTACCATTTTTTCTCTATATACCACACATAGCTTCTCCTTTAGAATTATGCTATAACTGATTTGGTTTGATTCTCATGCCTATGTACTTTAATTGTGCTAATGTCAGGAGTTATTTCTTCCCTGGAATTAGAAGCTCAAAAGGATTCTACAGTAACTTCAAAATATCAATATTCCAGAATAAACTCTTTATGAGGACCTTGAAGATTTTCTAGTAATTGCCACCTGCCCATTCCCAGTCTCCCCAGCTCCACTGTATTTTCCTAAGCACCTTCCTCTGAAGTAAAATCTTGAACTTTAATATGCCAAGTCCTCCTTCTTTTTCTCTAAACCTATCCTTTTGCCTAAGATTCTCTCTCTCATTCTTGTCATCAATTTACATTTGTCAAGGCTGAATTCTGTCCTTTGCAGAAAGTCTTTCTTGATTGTCCTACCGCAAAAACCCTCCTCTGTGTTCCTCTTGGTAACCTCTCAATTTATCAAATCTACCTTGTATGTGCCTTATCATTCTTATCCTCTTGGCAGAATTTGATGCTGTTGGGCAGGCTCCTTTTGGCACTCTTTCGTCCCTTGGCTTCCCTAATAGGGTATTCTGAACTTTTTCCTTCCTCCCTGACCTTTTCTCCTGTCTCTTCCCAACCTCCTGTTACCTAAACATGGGGAGCGTTCTTTAGTAATCTCCTTGGGTTGAGCAGACTTATATATCTGCAAAGACTAATATCTTCCTCACCTCTACTTCAGTTTTTTCACTTTCTAGTGTTCAATACACCCATCTGGCAAGAAAAGAGGCAAACTAAGAGTAAACATAGACTCTCACACAGGCCCTGAATGCAACTGGCAAAGAGGCCTTCCCTGATTATGGTCATAGCAAGGGGTACATAGGGCAGTGGTAAGAGTAAAACCTAGGAACTACCTGGTAGCTGCCACAGCTTCTAGAAATCTAAAGACTCAGATCTCTCAAGAGCCTGAGTAGTTACTCAGCCAGAGGATACAGTCCCATGCAACTTCTAGAACCAAAACTTGGAAGCCATCCCAAGAGTCAGGTAAGCTAAAGGGCAAGCAGACCTTGTCAACCAGGAAAACTTGCTTCCTTAAAAGTATGGAAATTTTCAAGTGTCTGAAAGAATACAAAAGCTTTGGGTTAATGTGAGATACCATGATCAAGGAAAGTAGCAGGCTAGAGCATACACCTGCAATCCCAGCAACTCAGGAGGCTGAGGCAGGAGGACTGCAAGTACAGTCAGTCTCAGCAACTTAGCAAGGTCATAGCTAACTTAGTGAGACCCTGTCTCAAAATAAAAAACAAAAAAGGGCTGGGGATGTAACTCAGTGGTTAAGTGCCCCTGGGTTCAATCCCCAGTACCAAAAACAAACAGAAAGAAAGAAGAAAGACAGAGAAAAGTAGCAGGCTGGACATGTAGCTCAGTGGTGGAGCTATTGCCTAGAATGTGTGAGGTTCTGAATTCAATAACCAGTATGGAGGAGGAGGAGGAATAGATAAAAAAGAAGAAAAGGAAGAAGAGAAGTAGGAGGAGGAATGGCTAGGATAAGAGGAAGAGGAAGAAGAAGAAAGATAGCACTAGTATATAGGCCTAGGTCCTTCAAGAACATTTCTTTTCTTTAGAGGGAAGGACAAAGCTCTATTTGTGAGACTGGGAAAATTCCCATTTACAAGATGTGCGGCTCTTGAAGATCCTGACAAGAGTTATGAAAACCCTTAATCTGAAAGACATTATGCTGTGGGTATGTATGATAGCAAATTCTGTCTTGAACTTCAAAGGCATGATGCAAAAAAAAATCATTAAATTGATATGTGTGTCAAAGATTTGAAAAGGATATGTGAATTTGCTATGCATCCAGCTCTATTCTTTATGTATGTGTGAGAAAAAAGTAAGCTACTACCAATAAATTCTGTTTACCAACAAGCCTTCAATCAAAAAGTATAAGGCAGGTCTGGTAGGTAGTACTCTCCAACATATATTGTTAAATGAAAAAAAGAAAGCAGAAAAAATACATGCTATGTCACTAATTTTGAACAGATATACACACATACATACACATGATTCACTCAATACCTTAGTCTCAGCTCCTTAATCTCTTGAATTATAATTATCTTGAATGAACATGACTAGAGAAACACACAATTATACTAACTGATCTCATGTAGACCACAATCCTCAAGTGGGCCCTCAGTAGCACTTAGACACCCTGTTAATTACCTACTGCCCTTCCAAATCATTTAACTCCTTCTCAACCCTAACACAAAGTGACATTCTCAGCTGATGGCATTGCTTTTTAGTTCACTAAGAAAACTGAAGGAACCAAAGAGAATATCTACATAATCTCATCCATAAAATCTACTAGCAGCTAACTTATCCACCTAAACACTCTGTCTTCCCCATTAACAATGGATAACATTCAAAATCTCTTCTAAGCCCAATTCCTCCATTCATGTGATGGTTCCTACCCCATCTCACCTAACTGGTTGGATTTCAGACCCATTAAATGCAGTTTGAGATACCATAAATTGATAATTACAGGCATGAACATTCTTCAAGTAAAATAAACAATTGACTCTCAAGTATAAGGCAAGGGTAAAAGTCCCTATGATTTTTCACAAGGAGAGCAACTAGGCTAAGAATCAGGAGGTCTATTGGAAGAGTATTGGAGGTATCAGTAATGGTTATGCCACCAACTTGGACAAGTTACTTAGGTTCTTGGATTTGAGAGAGAAACAAAGCCATTGAAAAGCCAGCAAAACTATTTTTTTATCCTTGGATCCCTCTCTATAATGTATTCTCTAAATTAATCATTGTTCTCAAAAGCAACAGAAATCAACTGAGCTTAGCAGCAAAGATCTGGATTTAAATGATTCCGGTGGTCCACAGTATCTCTGGGAGGACTGAGAAACCAGGATGGGAGGTTCAGCAGTCAGGAGCTAAACCCAAAATCACATTCTAGAGCTAATCGGATGGAAACAGCATAGCTGCCAATAGGCCCAGACACTGTAGCCTTCGTCATGCGTCCCCCAACAGTGGACAGTGGATACCTATTTCTGGATCCATTGCACTGTTACTAGTGGAGCCAATTTACAAGAGAAGATTCCACATAACCTGCTTATTTGCATTCTTCACACCCACTTCCTTTTTCTAAGGAAGCTGACTCACCCTCAGTCCTCTGCTAAGGAAAGTTAGCTATTTCATAAACAGCTGGTTGCAGTTGGACAAGCCATAGGACTTGATTCAGGAATCACAAACCACTGGGCACAAACCACTGGGATTGCACAGTTGCTGCAATCCCAGCAACTCAGGAGGCTGAGACAGGCAGATTACAAGTTGGAGGCCAGCCTCAGTACTAAGCTAGGCTCTAAACAACTTAGTGAGACCCTGACTCAAAACAAAAAATAAAAAATGCTGGGGATGCAACTTATTGGTAAAGCATTTCTGAGTTCAATTCCATAGTGCCAAAAGAGAAAAAGAGACTGAAATTTTCTGCTGATGAGACTGAAGGAATGACTTAAGAGGCAGAAGAGTCTTTAGCTATACAAACTAGAGTAGGGCTATTTGTGTTCAGAGTTATGGTCAGGGAGAAGTCAGGGAGCAGTGCCCATGGGGGAGGGGGTGTTATAGAGATAGGGAAAGAAAAATCTTAGGATTTCCCTTCTGTATTCTTACCACTTTTTTTTTTTTTTTTGCAGTTCTGGAGATTGAACCCAGGTCCCAATACATTCTAAGCAAGTACTATGCCATTAAGCTATAGCCCCAGTCCTTCCATTTTTTAAATTTTTTTTTAAAGAAAGAGGGGACAGTGAGAGAGATAGACAGAGAGAATCAATTTTTATTTAGTGTTTCACATGGTTTTTATTGCTCTGAGACTTCGTTGTATATGTGGTGCTGGGGTTTGAACTCATGTACTTGCGCATGGCAGGCCAGTGCTGTAACCACTGAGCCACTGCTCCAGCCCCTTAAAATATTTTTTTTTAAAGAGAGAAGCAATCTTTATTTAGTTTTTCATGTGACTTTCATTCCTCAGACACTTAGTTGTGTAGTGGTGTTGGGTTTGAACTTGTGTCATCACAATTGCCAGGCAAGGGCCATAACCACTGAGCCACCGCTCCAGCCCCCCTTAAAATATTTTTTTCATATAATCTTTATTTATTTTTATTTATGTATGTGCTTATTTTTGTGGTACTGGAGATCAAACTTAGGGCCTTGAGCATGCTAGGCAAGCACTCTACCACTGAGCAATATCGCCAACCCCTTCCTACCATTTTTAATTATATTTTGATTGACAGATTTATTTCTTATATTGTGACACCAGGATAACTTGACCAACCAGACCATGAAAGCTTTCATTAACTGATTTTTAAAAGTCTAGACTCTCTAAATACCTGATATAGTGAATATTCTTTAGACGATCATTGTAATTAATTATGTCTGCTCACTCACTTTATAACAGCATGTTCTCCTACGGATTATTCTCTTTGGCTCAAATGTTCTCCTCTGTAAAATAAGAATAATAAATGTATCATCTCTCAGATTGTTGTAAGAATTATCCAGAATGACAGAGGAAAATATAACACCTGCAACCAGTCTCTCAATAAGAGTCTGTAATTGTCATCTCCTTAAGCACTTTCATTTCACACAAGAGAAATCTGAAGCACAGAGGAGCTGGGCCTTCTGCTCAAGAGTTAGAATCAGTATCAAATGCCAGGAAGTCTCCAAAGCCCACCCTGTTTAACCACTGCCTAAACTGGTTCCAACACCATGGTCACTTTCAGCTACCACTGCCTCTGGACTCTCCTTTCATCATTACCTCTGGATTTGAACTATTTAGTGCATCTGAATAGCTGATTGGGCATGTGCTAGGAAAAGGAGTACTCTCCCTATCACCCCACCCCTAGGTCCTGAGAATTGAAAATTGAATCCAGGGCACTCTAACACTGAGCTACATTTCTAGCCCTTTTTTTTTTTTTTTTTTTTTTTGAGATAGGGTCTCCCTAAGTTGCCAAAGCTAGTTTCAAACTTGCTATCCTCCTGCGTCAGCCTCCCAAGTTGGTAGAATTACAAGCATGTGCTATGGTGCCTTATCCACCATTTTTAGCTTTTAGAGTAGGAAGTGACTGCCTCTCTCAAGTCTTACCAAAATTCTCTATAAGAAATGAGTCTAAGCTGGGCACAGTGGCACACATCAGTAGTCCCAACGACTCTGGAGACTGAAGCAGGAGGATCTCAAGTTCAAGCCAGCCTCAGCAATTTATTGAGGCCCTAAGCATCTTAGCAAGACCCTGTCTCAAAATAAAAAATAAGGGGCTGAAGTGGTGGCTCAGTGGTTATAGCACTTGCCTGGCATGCACGAGGACACGGGTTTGAACCCCAGCACCACATACACAATGAAATGTTGGAGCAAGGAAAGCCACATTAAAAACTAAATAAAATTGATTCTTTCTCTCTCTCTCTCTCTTTCTCATGCCCCTCTCTCTCTTAAAAATAAAATAAAATAAAATAATAAGGAAAACGGACCAGGCATATGGCTCAGTGGTAAAGCGGCCTTGGGTTCAATCACTGGTACAAAAAAAAAAAAAAAGCAAAGGGAAGGCAAAGTTTGGTGGTTAAGAGCATGGACTCAGGAACAGATGGCCTCTGCTCTGTCACTCTGTGACCTTGGGCAACTACTTCTCCTCTTGTGCTTTGGTTTTCTCATTTGTAAAGTGGGGATAATAATTGTACCTACCTCATAGGATTAAATGATACAAATTTATTGGGAAGCATTTATAACAGTGCCCAGCACATATTGTTATATAAATACTACACACACACACACACACACACACACACATATACATATGTGTGTGTGTATATATATATATATATATATTATTTTTTTAAGAGAGAAAGAAAGTGAGAGAGAGAGGGAGAGACAGAGAGAATCAATTTTTATTGAGTTTTTCACATGGCTTTCATTGCTCTGACACTTAGTTGTGTACGTGGGTGCTGGGGTTTGAACCCATATACTTGTACATGCCTGGCAAGCGCCGTAACCACCGAGCCAACTCTCCAGCCCCCTATATATATTTTTTTAAATGGGAATTTTTAATATGAATATTTTCATCATGTAGTTTATTTTCAAATAATATTTTCAGATATACTAATGCTAAATATATAATCACTTTAAAACTTTCTCAAAGGAAGAAAGGTGGGGAGGGAGAAGATCTATTTACAAAACACAGATGTGGGTTTTTTCCACACATACCCCAGCTGCTAGTTTTGTGGCACTTTTGTTGAGGAAGTCTGACACTTCCATTCACATGCTTTTGCAGAGAACTGATTCATGTTTCAATACCACTGTAAAGTTTCCTCCTATGTGTTGCCTTTTCCTCCTGAGGTGCCCTTCCTGTAAATTCTCCCTAATGCTCCAGGTCTGCTCCTTTGCCTCAGCCCTGTGCCTAGGCACTGCATCAGTGGGAGGGTCTCCTGGGGGCAGAATGCCTGCCTTGTTAACCACACCAGCAAGCCAGCCATGGAATTTGCCTGAAGTTCTTTCACACACGGAGATCCGCCCTTTATAATCTTGAAACTAGACATTTTTATTGTGTATGGGAACAATACATGTGGTTTTCTAGCCTAATTACATCCACACCTCTGACCACAATAAGTTATGACTTACCTCAAGCCACTCAGAAAAATAACTATTTCCTTAAAAGAAGTTAATGTTAGTCTAATGTGGTTTCTTTCTCCTGGCTATTTTTAATATTTGAAACAGGGAAGTTATCTCTGAGAAGGGTTTTAAGCTTTATGATGGTGTGGAAAGTGTCTCTAGCTAGAAGTCAAACACCTTAGAGTTTAATCCTAGCTCTGCTCCTGTGGCACCAGAGGTAAGTTGCTTTATCTTTCTGGGTCCCCACTCACTTTCTAATTTTCTTTCTTTGAAAAACAAAAAACAGGGGCTAGAGCATTCGTTGGCGGAGTGGTTAAGGTGCTTGCCTGGCATGTGTGAGAACCTGGGTTCAAACTCCAGCACCACATACACAACTAAGTGTCGGAGCAATGAAAACCAGATGAAAAACTAAATAAAATTGATTCCCTCTCTCTCTCTCCCTCTATCTTTATTTATTTATTTAGAGACAGGATTCTTGCTATGTTGCCCAAACTGGTCTTGAACTTGCTGTCCTCCCACCTCAGCCTCTTGGGTAGCAGGGATAACAGACGCAGAATACTATGCCTGGCTTTCCAATTTTCTTTTTAACAGTAAATACTTTTTAATGGTATCACAATCAAAAGCACCTTTTTACTGAATCAATGGAATGTCAGATTGGACACCAGGTAGTCCAGTCCTTTTTTTTTTTTTTTTTTAACCAAAGAGAAAACCATGCTAAATGGTAATAAAGTGGTTTGCCAAGGTCTGGCATCTAACTGAGATCAAAAGCAGGACTATGTGGTGGGGAATTATGCTCTGTTGTTTGCTAGAGCCCAAGCTATTATGTGCCTGTTGGTTGTTATGTAGTAGCAAACAGTATTGTGCTTAGCTTAAAACACAATTTTCTTCCTTTATTTAGATAGCTCCCTTTGAAGAAAATAAAGTCCTTGAATTTGTTATGATTTGCTTTGAGGGATTATAAGCTTTGATCTTAAGTTGTTGGTTGTCATAATTAAAACTTTGAACAGCTTTAAATATTATTTGTAGGATGTTCATTTTGGCAGCATAAACACTAAAATTGGAACAATACAGAAAAGATTAGCATGGCCCCTGTGCAAGGATGACAGGCAAATTCTTGAAATTACATATATATATATATATATATGTATATATATATATATATAATTTGTAGGATAAAAAATGAGCAAAACTTTCTGAAAAATGAAAATTTTCTATTTTCATAATTCAACATGATGCTTAGCATCAAGAAAAGTGGAATATTAAAATGTTCTTAATTTGGACTTGAGAATTATAAAAGGATTTCCTTTGTGAGAGAAAAACTATAGAGGCAGTTCTCAGGATTTGAAAGCTGCTGTTTTGAGTTTTTGGGTTTTTGTTGTGGTCATTTTTAGCTTTTAGTTTCACAGTACTGGTGATGGAACCTAGAGCCTTGTGCATGATAGGCAAGCACTCTACCACTGAACTATGTCCCCAACCCTGAAGGGTTTTGATAATTAAGTGATAACTTATTAACACATAAGTAATTAGGGTTCCTGTGACACACTACACTTCTTTTTTTTTTTAAGAGAAAGGGACAGTGAGAGAGAGAGAGAGAGACTTGATTTTATTTAGTTTTTCATGTGACTGTCTTTGCTCTGACACTTCATTGTATACTTGGTGCTGGGGTTCAAACCCACAGCCTCATGCATGCTAGGCAAGTGCTGTAACCTCTGAGCCAACTCTTAACCTACACTTCATTCTTACATAACACTGCTTATCTAAAGATTGCAGATCAATTTCAATTTTGTCAATATATGAATTGCACACATAATCCATTTGTCTTAATTTATTTCTTTCATTTTTCAATTGAGAAAAATCAAAATTTTTAGAAATAAGATACTTGTGGGGGCTGGAGCAGTGGCTCAGCAGTTAGAGTGCTTGCCTGGCATGCACAAGGACACTGGTTCAAATCCCAGCACCACATACACAACTGTGACAGAAAAACAACAACAACAAAATTACAGATTTAAAAAAATAAGATTGATTCTCTCTAAAACAGAAAAAATAAGATACTCTCAAAAGCTCTGGGGCTGGGGGTATAGCTAATAATAGTGTATACTTCGAATGTGCAAGAAAGCTCTAGATTTAATCCTCAACACCAAAAATAACAACAAAAAAGAAAAACCCCAACAACAACAACAACAAAAAAAGTGTCTCCAGTAACCGGAGTGATGATACAGTCATGCTAGAGGGACAGATCAGAGTCTCCCAGACCCTGTCTTTCTAAACCAAATAAGCTAAGATCTCCCAGGTCCCAAACAATCACCCACTATCATTTCAAGCTTTCTTCCCACTCTCCCAGCTCCTGGTCAGTGAGTTCACCAGCCAATTTCCACTCAACTGCTCCTGCTTTGGACCTCTCTCTTAGGACATGTGCTCAACAATTACCCTCTTTCTTAGTTTCTATCTCAGACAGGATACCTGGATGAAGCAACAGCAGATTAGCTAGTATCCCTGTTGCACCTGTCCTGAACAAGAGAGAGGGAGATTGGGGCACCCATTACTGTCCTAGTCTGACCCTAGTTTGAGTATAAAAGAAAGCAAGTGGAGTTAGGCATGTAGCTCAATGGCAAAGAACTTGCCTAGCATGCACCACCCCCAGCCCCAGTACTGCAAAAATAGAAACAAAACAAAACCACTAAACTAAAAGGAAGCAAGTCAAAGGCTTGTTCCAAATCCCTACATATAGAGTACTTGGGCAGCAAGGGTTAGATTCTGAACTGGAGACTTAGGACTCCTGAAGAAGAGAGAGGATGATAAATATTATTGACAAACCCTTACTGAAAGTAGACACATAACTGGCAGAGGTAGCAGTTGTCTACAGTTTTGCTACTCCAATTATGAGCTAGGGAAGAGTAGCATCAGTATCATCTGGGAAGAGTTAGAAATTCAGAATCTCAGACCCCACCCCAGAATTAATTCATCTAAATCTTTTAATAAGGACTCCCCCAGGTGATTTGTGTGTACATTCTCTATATTTGTCTACCAAGACTACCATAACAAAATACCACAGACAGAGTGGCTTAAAGATTAGAAATTTATTTGTCCTAATTCTAGTGGCTAGAAGTCTAAGATCTTTAAAAAAAAGAGAGAGAGAGAGGGACAGTGAGAGAGACAGAGAAAGAGAGAAACAACTTTATTCAGTTTTTCACATGGCCTTCGTTGTTCCAACACTCAGTTGTGTACATGGTGCTAGGGTTTGAACCCAGGTCCTCATGCTTGCCAGGCAAGCGCCTGGAACCGCTAAGCCACCACTCCAGCCCCTTAATCACCTCTTTAAAGGCCTGATCTCCAAGTGTTGTCACTTTCTGGGATACTGGGTTTCAGGCTTGAACATATGAATTTCTAAAGGGAGGTGGCACAATTCTACCTGTAGCACTAAGGTGAGTCTGAATTGATCTGTCCTTTCCTTAGAAAGGTCCCAGAATGGGAGCTAGAGTAGTGGTTCAGCAG
>PVKS010006145.1:0-80383 GCA_004027875.1 Aplodontia rufa
CGTGTTCATCAAGAACACATTAGGTGTTCTCCACTCAGTCTCCTGACCTGGTTTGATGCCATATCCAGGAACCTCTCAAACACTCTCCTTTGCCTAACCTGCTTTGAATGAGTTTCTCTCAGCCTTACCACCAAAGGCTCTGACTCACGCAGTCTCAGAGCAACCCGCAGGCCAAGAGGTTCCCCCTGAAGTGCGTGAGCCTGGGTCACTAATGCAACTTTCAGGCGTGACAGAGTAACAGGAATGCACTAGCCTCCCACCATAAACATGACACAGTGGACCTAAGGCAACCGATTTCAGGAACTCCATAGCACACAGCATCAGACCACAATCCCCGGGGAGAGAACCCAGGACACAGGTCCCTATTCATGCCAGCTCCTGGCCTGGTGCAGCTCTCCTACTGCAGGGCTAGAGTCTGACCTGGGGACAGTGGTCCCACTGAACTGAGGGACAGCCTCAGGGCAGGGAAGCAGCTGGAATCCCAGGGCCAGGCATCAGAGAGGAGGCTGTCCTGGAGCCCCCCAGGCCTCGGCCAAGGGCTGGGCCTGGGAGAGACTGCGAAGTTTAACAGAGACAGCTCTAAAGGACAGAGAGGGGAAGAGAGAGGCGGAGGGTGGAACGGGGCTGGCCTATTGGAGTCCAGCCCCTAGAGTGGACAGAGCTCTCCAACAAGTGTCCCCAGAGGCCAAGCCTCACAAGTACGCACAGGCCCTACAGTGAGGCCCTCCAATCTCCACCTAGAGCCACTGAGGAAAGAACACAGTGGCTGAGTCCCCACGCAGCTAGAAACAACTTGAGCTTCCCACAAGTCCACCCTAACAAAGCGTAAAACCAGCCTGTACAAGTCCAAGGTGATCAGAAGCAACAGACTGCCCTTCTGGAAGGACAAGCAGATCCAGAGTCTCTACTATGCCAGTCTGTATTACCATTGCCAGAAAGAGTCACAAACCACTGGATAGGCAAAGAAAGGGGAAAGGGAGCCCCGTGGTCGAGAAAAAACATCAGTGACCAGGAACACGTGCTAAGACAGCGGCAATGTCAGATTTAGGAAAAGCAGCTTTCAGGGCTTGCAAGTTCTTCCTGTCATAGAAATCCCTAAGCAGGAGTGCATGCCCAAGGCGCCTGTGCAGAGTGTGGGTACGTGGCCTCTGTCTGTCTGGGATCGACGCAGTTCTGATAAGCAGTTCTGGGTACTCAAGAACCTGAGATTTTTGAGAACCCCTGTCAAAGTGCTAAGCCACACTGCAGATAAAGAATCAATGTCCTGGGCTGGAGCGGTGGCTCAGTGGATACAGCGCTACCCTGGCATGCACGAGGAACTGGGTTCAAACACCAGCACCACATATACAACTAAGTGTTGGAGCAACGAAAACCAGATGAAAGACTAAATAAAATTGATTCTCTCTTTCTCTCTGTCTCACTGTCCCTCTCTCTCTTAAAAAAAAAAAAAATTAATGTCCTGTTGCAGAATATTTCCACTTTAAGGCAAATTAAGACATAGTTACATTAATTTAAATATACTGGAGATTCTGGTTTATTGAGCTGGTTGGTGAGCACCAGTCTGTAGACCCTGGTGAACCAGACTATATAATTAAGAACACTTCAATTCAACGGGGCTGGAGCAGCAGCCCCGCGATTATGGTGCTTGCCCGGCATTCGCGAGGACGCGGGTTCGAACCCCAGCACCACATACACAACAAAGTATTGGAGGAAGAAAGTCACATGAAAAACTAAATAAAAATTGCTTCTCTCTGTCTCTCTCTCACTGTCCCTCTTTCTTTTAAAAAAAAATATTTCAATTCTAAATCTTTTGAGGGAAAAAGCTCAAGTCTACTCATTGGAGAAAAAAACAGATTAAATTTAAAACACACAAACGTAAAGAATACTTATTAGAAAAAAACGGAAGGAAATGCTCATGGCTATAGAGTTTTTAAAAACAGGAGTATAAGCACAGGTTCGCTAAAGCATCGAGTACATAAATACACAGCAACAGAGATTGGCACATTCGGGGACCGCAGGAAGACAGCAGCAAATATAGCCAAATACTAAAAACCATCACCCGAGGGGCGGCGATTCTCTTTCTTGAAGAGACTGACCTGAAGCAAGCACTTCACCTCTCTTATCCGTACTCTTCTTTGCATTTCACAAACATAAACTGCTTTTCCATGCAGACTCACATCTGAAACTTACAATGAGGGCTGCAGGAAACTTCTGCCAAACCCTCTCTGCTTCCCACTCAGAAGGAAAGGGAAGAGCCATCGCACACGTGAGTGTCACTTTTATCCTCACGCAGCTCAGGAAGGTGTCCTCTGGGGCTTCTGCTAGCCAGCCTGGCTGGTGACACTAATTCAACCTCAGATTTCTCACTGCTCACAGGAGTCAGAGGCTGAGACCTGTGGATCAGCTCAGCAGAAGCCCAACCAGCTAGTGACAGACACAGAATGCAAAAGCAGGAGACTGAGAGGCCATACCTGAACCACAGGGTGGCCTCCCGTGGGGGCTTTGACAGCCCCTCGGCTGCCCTCCGTCTCATAGTGGGCCCGGTGGTGGGGCTTGGGCTGCACCTCGATCCGCAGCTCGTAGGAGCCCGACTGATTGGAGAGCGGCCACTCCAGGGGCGGGAGGGACGCAGTCACCGGGATGCTGAAGGAAGAAAAGGAATCAGTCACGTGTGTGGCAAACCAGGACGGATGGCCTTGTTCCTGCTGCTCCAACAGGACAACGGCCCCTCACGCAGCAGAGTTTTCTCGTTCACCCGATGAAGCCAGCGAGACCGGCTCTTCGACGCACCGGCTGGTTGCATGGCACGTTAGTACTGTTCCTAACCACGGTTCTCTCTGCTGAGACTGCTTCTCCTCTGGGAATTTTGAAGAAATTTTGAAGGGGTGTCTCAAAAACACCCCTTTGCAAAAATGTGCTCCTTTTCCCAGAGGTTAGCATAGAAGCAGGAACACTTAAGTGGCCATCGGGAGAGCCACACGCGTTGTGACCTTGGCTGGGACTTGAAGCAAGCACTTCACCTCTCTTATCCGTACTCTTACAATCAAGTAGCAACCACAATAGGCAGAAGCTGAAAGCTATTACAGCCCTTCTTTCTACTGATGGCCTCAATTAAAAGTACCTTTGGGACAGAGGTCATTTCCAGCCACAGTCGCTACTTATTGGGTTGATAAGGGACGGTCCTCTGACCACAGCAGTCTGTTGGGGCTCTGATGAGCCAAATCACCCACCTTCCCTGACAGCAGTGAAGAGTAAGCCTCAATACCACAACTAGAGTTTACACCCAAGTTCAAGTCTCAGCTCCACCCCCAATCGTCTGCACAACTTGGAGCCTGCCTCATCCTTTTCCTCATGTGTGACGTGGGGACAATGAGATCATTGAGTGCAACAGAAAAAGCATTTAATAAATGTTAGCTAGGATTATTGTTTTCTGTAACACAGAATGAGCCAGGAGGTGATTTTCTAGAGTTTCCAACACTGTATGGCACTAGCAATATAGACCTTCACATCCACAAGGTCTTTGCAGGTCAGGTCTTAAGTTTCATTTTCTCGTAGTGTCTCAAGACCACCCCGTATGACAGTACTTGACATATGTGTAGAGTTACGTTACTAAAGAGCTGACCACGGTCTTGAAGCTCTGCTGGACGCTTCTGTATCTTAGAGAACGGGAAGGCACATCCCCAAGATCACAGGGCAGGACAGGGCAAGGCTCCCCCCTTGGTCTCTTGACTCCAAGGACACCACTCACAACTCCACGCCGCCTCCTGGCTTGCTAATTTATTTAAAATAGGTCCAAGAAGCTCTCATCTATAGACTATCTCTAGAACATCTAGAGACAGAGGTAGGTTCTCCATGAATATTCAGTGCTGGGTGGAGGGCTCATGAGTGTGCGGAGATAGACAGGAAGGTGACTCCACAGATGCGCAACTTTATTTCAAAGATTTGTATATGCTTGGAGTCACAAGGGCACAGATTTGTACCACTGTGTACGGATCCTTCACACAGGGCTGAAATCCTTCATCAAATCAGCGAATCCTTTTCCCACTTAGCTTGGGGCTGTGAGAAGCTGGCATTAAAAAGGACTTAGTTAAGCACCTGCAATGAAGCCAGCTCCTTCCCTCCTCTGCCATCGCAGTACCAAGGGGATGGACGGCTCCTTCAGGGCCAGAGGCCAAGCTAAATGCACGATCCAACTGCTCACTGCACCCTTCTTTCCAACCACACTGCCTCCTGAGCCTCGTTACCCTGCAAAGGACCTTTTATTTCCACTTAGGGACAAAACCGAGAGGCTGTCAAGCTTCTGCCTGGAACCAACATGCCACATATGTTAAAAACCCTCACTAACTTGCATCATGTGTGCAAGCTGCAATTTTTTAAAGTTTGCAAAATAAGACAAAAAAAATCACTTTCGTCCTCCATTAATATCTCTTAAAGTACTGAAGAATTTTAGTGATTTGAAGGTTCACTGGGATATTCCCAAGTCCCAATTTATAATTTAGTTTGGATCTGAAATAGATATTTGACACTGAAATACAATCTTCAGAATTGGACCATGGAGCCAGCCTGAAATCCTGTATTTGCATTCCAGCCCTCTTCTGAGCTGTCCTCAGCTGTCCTCGCGAAGCAAATGTCATAGGAGGGTTCTCCCTGAATGTTCCATTCTCTCCATCCATCTTACAGAAGATTTTTGCAAATGCCTCATTGGCTGGAACAAATTGGTTCTTGCTAGAGACTAAAAGACTAACACCCCCAGCCTCTCAGACCATGCTGCAGAATGGAAAGGGAAGGATTTTACAAACAATAAAGTCTCAGATTTATCATGATCGTGTTTCATATCAAAGTTCCTCGCCACTCTCAGCCATAAATGAACTCATGGTTTGGAGATTGATCTGCAGCAGAAAAAAAAAACAGAGTCAAGAATCCCAGCTTCTAGTTCCCAACTTGGTCATTATCTACTGGTAATGGTGAGCTTGTCACTTCCACCCTCTGAGCCCAAGTTTCTGTCTGTATCAGGGCTTGGCCTTGAGGGCATTTCCTAAGGTGGCTCTGGGGAACTTTGGGCACAGAAGTCAGAATGCTGTAGCCAAATGGTCTTGAAATCACTGCAAATCCTGCCCACACCAAAGGCTCTGAGAAGACCTGCACAAGGGCACCCACAGAACTCCACTGTACCCAGAAACTCCTCTTTCAGGGAACACCAAATGACCCACGGCGGCACTACCGTCCTGGGAGCCTGTCCTGGAGGAGTGCCACACTGCACACTCCCTGTGGGACTGAGTAAAGCCCCGTGGGCAGGGTCCTTGGCCACCCTCATCTCCACACCAATCAAAACAGTGGTAAAACACTTGCCTAGCATTCGTGGGGCCCTGGGTTCCATTCCCAGCACCACAAAATACATTAAAAAAAAAAAACCAGCTTTACCTCTGTCTGCTTTGGCATTCAGCTCATTATTTTATTTGGGGGGGAAAAGGGTTTCCATTTGCTAAAGCTAAAAGCAGTTTGAAAACCACAGGGCCAACTGTGATAGCATGAGCCTTCCAGTTCTGCATCCAAGAGACAGAGACAACACTCTGTCCTTGCCATGGTCACCTGCTTTTCTTTAACTTCCAAATGAAGACAAAAAAATAATGCCAAGCCAGGTTCATGTGAGAAATGAAATAATAGAGTCCTCAGAATCGTGCAGGTGCACAGCAGGCATCTTAACTGTGGGCGGCTATTCATATCATCGCCATGGCTCTCAATGCTGGCGGTTGCCAATGTCACCAGCCTTGCTCTAAAGGCTACTGTGAGCTCAGTCTACTAGCACAAGGCTCTTCCAAGAAGAAACACTTGCTTCCCTTGTAAGATTTTCCTAAATAACAGCAAGAGCCCCTTTTTGAGCTCTTACCTTGTGAAGGCTCTAGGCCAAGAGTTTGACACATGTCAATCATTGAAAAAGACCCTATTAGGTGGCACTATTACCATCCTTATATCATAGGGAATGAATCAAGGCCAGAGAGGGCTCAGGAAAAGTGTTAGGGACCCTGATTGATCAGTGATGAGCACAGCAACCAAATGTGCTCACCGAGAGGGTCCTGATTAGCAACATCTGCCACAGACACAGTGGCAGATCACAAAGAGGCAGGGCTGGGACTCAAATTCAGTCCTCAGGGATCCTGAAGCTGTAAGCTACTATCTACTACATGTGTCTCCGCAACCCGCCAAGATCTTAAGCTCCTCCGGGATCATCGTGGCTTATGCTTCCAGCTTCTGCAGGACCCAGCAACACTGAACACAGCATGAGGCATGTGGCAAACACCAATTCCTACTATGATCAGGTAGACCTTATGTCACAGCCTGCTGTGTGCCCACCACAACAGCAGCTCCTACAGGCTGCAATCGTCCCTGTTTAGTAAGTCTGACACACAGTAGGGTCTGATAAAGACTTGCTGAACTAACACCAGCAAGGTGCCACCTGCGCAATTCCGGGTGTGGCATGGACTGCTTCCGCATCACCACCACCTGGCGGTCCTGTGTTCACAAGCCCACTTTGCAGAGGGAGAAACTGGCTGGCCCAGGATATTTAACTCCTTTCTCAGAGTCTCCCTGCGGGCAAGCGGCAGAGCCAGGATTTAAACCTGCTCCACCTGACTCAATTCCATAACCAGAAGGCCACCCCCTCCAGCTAAGCCCTCCCCCTGCCCCACGGGCCATCCTCAGAGCCGGGCTCACCTGCAGATGGGAAGCGCGGGCACCAGCTGCTTGGGCCAGGTCGGCGGCACCAGCAGGATGGACTCGGGGGCCGAGTTCCTCCTCTCCTCCTGCTCGCAGGGCCCCAAGAACTCCACGGCCGGGTAGAGGTGGCGGGGCAGGCCGGCCTTGGACGGCGCGGTGGGCACGGGCGCGGGGTCGGGGCTGGTCTTCCACATCTTGGGGGGGATCCCGCAGGGCGCGTCTGCAGCCAGGCTGTTCAGGGCGTCCATGAGCACAGAGCCCGCCGCGGGGTGCGCAGCGGGGGCGCCGTCGTCCCTGCGCAGCGCGCGGCCGGGCTGCGGCGAGGGGCTCCGCGAGCGCTGGGGCGAGGCTGCGGGCAGCGGGGCAACCAGGGCCTCGGCGCACGAATGCCTCCGCTTGGCACCGGGTGACGAGGAGCGCGAGGCCGGACGGGGCGCGGGCGAGTGGCGGCCCAGGCAGCTGTCCTCGGCGAGGCTGGTTCGAGGTGACATTATTGGCGAGGTTCTAGGGGAATAATGAGCAGGGATGTTTTGAAACTGGGGACACAGGTCGTCGGGCCCGCCGTTATTGGGCGAGACGCAGGGCGAGGTGTAGGGGGAGAAGGTGTCGGAAATGAAGCTGGCAGAGGAGCCGCTGCTAGCGGGGCTCAAGCAAAGCGGCTCGCGGTAGCCCTCGAAGCCCGGCACGGGCAGCGTGAACCTCGGCGCAGGCTGCTCCGCCAGGAGCGCGGCGTCTCTCGCGCGGAGGGGCCCCCCTGCCTGCATCAGTTCGTGGGACGGAGTGATCTCGATCCGAGGGCTCAGGCCCGACGCCCCTGCTGGCTTGGCCGGGCTCAGAAAGTTCTGGGGCCCTACCCTATCCGGCTCTCCGAACCGGCCGGGGGGCTCGCCAGGGAAACTGGCCAGGGGGCTGTATGGCTTGGGGCCATAGTCCGGGACATCATCGGGGTAGATTCCGGAGGGTGGGCTGACGACCTTATGTGCATTCGGTTCTTCTGGAAAGAGAAGGGGGGAGGGTCTTATAAGCCTCTAAAACAGAAGTCCCCTGCAGAGCCATCAATCACCGACTGGGTCTGCCTCCTGCCTTTTACTTCTGTTCAGTACCCCCCACGCCAAACCACTGGCTAGAGCTTGCAGCCTCACCGGGACAGTGAGGCAGCTTTGTCCCAAATCCTCTGAAGCTAGAGATCAGAGAGGAACCACCTCGGTGCAGGCCTAGGACTCACTGCAGCCCCCTGCATGGTGGAGGCTGGAAGACAGCTGGGCTGGTTTCAATGTTTTATCTCCCCACCCAGTTCACACTGAAACTGAACCTACCCCTGCTGCCTCCGATGCACCTGAACCTCCCTCCAGATTGGGGTTATATCACGACCCACTAAGCAGGTTTCCTGTCCCACCGATGGGTCTTGACCTGCAGTTTGGACCACTGATCTAGGCCCATCTCCTCATACTAGTGTGGAATGACATGGCAGCAGGATGCGCAAGCCCAGATGCCCCACGCAGCTCTGCGTCTGGATCCTGGCTGATCACGCTAGGTGCAAGAAGTGGCTTAATTCAGACCAGTAAAAAACCCTGTCTCGTCTGTGTCAACTGCCTAACCACATCACCATCCCCACTTCACACTGTCACTAAATTCCATGCCCGACCTCCTCCTTGGCAGATATCCTGTCTTGCTGGCCTGAATCTGACTAGGTGGGAAGACTCTTGTGCAGTTAGCTAGGGACCTGCTTGTCCCACCACCCCTCATCTCATCACCTCTAAGGCCCCCAGTTCCCCCTTCTCCACCAGCCTTGGCTCCTCGCTCTCCCCGTCCCATGCCCGCCATCAGCAAATCCTCACTGCTCCTAAACCAAATTCATGAGTTTCTCCCATCCGTCACACCCACCCTGGTGAAAGCCCCATCCGCTCCCACATGAACTACTGTGATCTCCTCCCCTCTGGTCTCCAATGCTTAGCTTTTGAAATGTCCATCTCTTCATAAAGGCTTCCCCTGACCCTTTCGCTAGGACCCGAAGTCATCGCACAGCCTGGTCCCAGCCTGTCTCAACACCCCCACCTCTTCCCGCTTTTCCCAAGCTGACTCAGCAACAGCCCGCCGACTGGTTTTCAAGTAGTTCCTGACTCACAGTCCTTGAGTGCATGCACTGTCCTCCCTCCCAGACCTTCCCATGGCTGCTTCGTGCATCTGCTAGGCCAGCATCTCCCTTGATTATCCCATCAGAAGGATCATCTCCACCCCCTGCACCTGCCATCTCTTTCTCTTGGCACCTGCTAATAGAGCATGTCACATCAGACACTTCTCTGTTTAGGGAACTCCTCCTGTTAACCAGCAGAGGCAAACTCTAGCCCATGAACCAAACCTGGCCCCCAGACCGTGTCTGTAAATAAAGTTTTATTGGAACATAGCCACACCTACTTGTTTACGCAGGGCTTTAGGTAGGGCATGCGTTTTCACTACAACAGCAAGGCTGAGAGTTGTGACAGAGTCCGCACAGACCACAGAGCCTAGAGTATTTACTCTCTGGCCTTTCATGGAAGTCCGAGACTGCCCCAGACACTGAGCTCCACCACGGTTGGACCCACGTCTGCTGTGGTCAGCACTGTTTGCCAAGATCCTACCACAGAGCCTGGCACTTGCGGGCCCTCCACAAACATTTGTTGAGTGGCTGAAAGGATAAATAAATGAGGGAATTGTGTCCAGCTAGACATGGGACCTCTTGCTGCAGTTGCGTGACTGGCTTCTTCCCCAGGGAGCCAGCATGGACGCTCAGGTGATCCTCAACTTTCCCATGCCCTTTTAGGGCCACCCTAGAGGAAGTGCAGTCCAACTTAGCCGAACCGATCTCAGAGGGTCTGTGTGGTACCTCCAGTCCAGGTAAAGGACTTCCCACAGCTCCTACTGTGAAGACAAATGGCTCTAACAAGGCCAGTCCATTTGGGGTCCCCTGGTCTCTCCTCTGTCCACTCTCCTGCCGCCCTCTCTCTGGACTCCAGCCAAACTGGAGTTTACGAAAGCACCTACCTCCTTCCCACCCCAGCACCTTGGCAAACACTCTCCTCATCCCCTCTCCACATGACCAACACACAACGGTGCCCACAAGCTCCACTGGAGTGCCAGATGCTCCCAGAGGGCTTCCGGACCTCTGTGACCAGCGCAGGCCTCTCAGGTCCCTGCTCCGTTCCCAACACTGCTCCAAATTCCAGTTAGATAACGAGATAACGTGGAGTCATCTAATTATCTGCCTGTCTCCCAACCAATCAGTAGATGCCACGAGGGCTCTCTTGCCCCACCCTGTATCTCTAGCACCCAAAAGGAAGCTGCCACAAAGCAGGGGCTCAAAACACGAGCTTGCAGGAATGTCTCCGTGGAACATTTAAACTCAAGACGCTAATGTTCTAACGAAAAGGAGACAGAAGCAACCCGTCCAAAGAGGGTGATTTAGTGACATCCATCAAAACACCAAGCACATGTGCCCGGGCACCGAGCAACGCCACGCTTAGAAATTTATCCTGCGGGGACACTCTCATCTGTGCAAAACCAAGCGTGGGCAAGACCAGTCACTGCAGTCCTATTATCAGGGGACTTGGAAGCAAATGGACGGCCACCAACTGGGAATGGGTTAAATTCTGGCTTGGAAAAGTTCCATCTGCTGAGACTCAGCATTAAGGAAAGGAAGAGGCAAACAGTATGGAGAGTATAAAGCGGTGGGGAGAGAAAGCACGCGCACACGCCATGGGTGCATAGGTTTCCTCTGGAAGTTACAAGCAACAATGACTTCCCCCAGGAAGAAGCTCTAAGGAATCAGGGGGTGCAGGCGTGGGAGAAAGGAGACTTTCCAATTTCCACATTACATATAGAAAAGAAATATAATGCCAAAAATTTTATTTTACAGGTTGGGGGAGGGTGGAGGGTAGTAACGAAACCCCGGTTTGCAAAGCAGGAAATTGAGAATTGAGTCCTGCTTTGCCACTAGCTAGCTGTGTGACTCTGGAAAAGTCCCCCACCCACTCTAGGCCTCAACCTTCTCATTTATAACACAACACAGAATCCATCTCCCAGGTCGCGTCTTGCTCTGAGGCCCTCTGACTTTTCAAGCAGGAGTCTTCAGGGTCAGGAGTTCTTGTGAAGCTGAAGCCAGTGTAAACCTGCCTTTGAACTTGTGCACGCACACGCAGGCACGCGCACACGCACACACACTCGCGTAGACGTTTAATCTAGGGAAAAGTCAACACCAAATCCATGTTTGACAACACTCTGAGAATTCGCTGCTCTGCAAAAGAGCAGAACCAAACATGAAAATCTCTTAGCAAAAATTCCGGCCTTATCAGAAAAACTCACCGCAGTTTATCAGAAACACACCCTCGGGACTAACGCCCAGAAAAGCAGACACAGGGAGACCGAGACGGCCCACTCCACCGGCTTCAAAGCCTAAAGCGTTCACAGGTTTTAATTAATCCAGGCAACAGGGGTTTTTCTTTTTCCTTCTCTCTCCCCAAGACTGAACTCTAACAGCAAGCAGGGAATATGAAGGTAGTCAGTCACCATCAACTTCTCAGTCCTCTGGGCATTTGACAGCAGATTTCGCAAACAGCACATCATTAGAACATTTCTTTAAGTAGCTGAACTTTCTCCCTATTTCTCCTGGAACCCCTGGGCACCCTGGCCTGGGGCTGTCACCGTGCCCCACTGTGGACGTTAGTTGTATCTCAGAACTACCCCATTTCCTCGTGAGGTTTCCTAAAGTCTCGCTTTCCTCACCCCTTGTATGATCTTTGCTCCATCCTGCACCACCAGGAAATATCACTTACTTAATATTTCTAGTTAAATTCATTCAGATTCATTTTTTTTATTTTAAAGGGAAACTTTACACTGGAAAATCAGGGTCACTTCCATAAACAGAAGGAGGGTAAGGATACGATGAAAACAACAGTTCCCAAATTCAAGCAAGGCACAGGGGCAGCCAGACTGAGCCTGAGGCTTCCGCCCCTCCCACGTCCTTTTTTAATTGAGGTCTAACAGATACACAGCTGCTGAGTGTAATATGCAGATGTGGAGCGCAGAGTTTGATGAGTTTTGTCAAACATGAGCTACCGCCACCACAATCAAATCGTGGCATATGTCCACCGCCCCCCAGAGTCTACCATACTAAGCCCTGGAGTGGGGAAGGGAATACCAAGTAACAGAGAAAGGACTAAGGACACAGTCGCTGTCACCGAGGCCCCACTCCTGACTGGTTCAAAAGCAAGGAGGCAGCTCCCACGGTGTGCAAGGTCCCTGCGGTGCACCATCTAAAGCCATCACCTGTATGGGAGCCACCTGGCCCACACCTGAGACATCGGTACCAAAAGGAAGGAAGAAGATAGAAACAGTGATGGGGTTCAAAGGTCCTCTGTGCCCCCAGGATGTTCCCCTTGCCTACCACGCCCTCCCAGGCCTCCTGCCCTCCCTTCTCCTAACAAGCCACTGTGGATCCACCATGACTTAACCCGAGCCACCTCCTCCTGGTCCCTCTGCAATTCCCAAGCTGCCCCAGGCCAGCAGCAGCCTGCGATGAAGTCCACGTCTAGAGCTGTCTCCTGGCTGTGAGCTTTCTGAAGGCAGATGGGCCTCACATCACTGTGACCATGCAGTTAAAATGTGCTGAGGACTTCATATGTAGAGGCGCTGTGGTGGGCACGAAGTCAGGTGTTAAGTCCCCACCTGTATGCAAGGTGGGCACAGCTTAGTCCCCAGACAGTGAGAGAACTGAGGGCCCAAAGTCCCACAGCTTGAACCCAGGCTGCCATGGCACTTGACCCCTGGCCAGGATTCTCAACTGCAGAACTACTAGCATTTGGGGCCGAGTGGCATCAACAGCACCCCTGGCCTCCACCCCATCGGAGCCAGCAGGGCCTCCCTGCCCGCCTCCAACTGCAGCAACTAAAATGTCCCCAGGCACTGCCAGGTGCCTCCCACTAGGCAGAGCCACCCCCGTGGAGCCCAGCTGTGCTTTGTAGCCCCAGCAGCAGCACACAGGTTCAAAGGTGGCCCCTCTAGGTCCTCTGTGCCCCCAGGACTTTGTGCATCCTGCACCCGGCAAAGACTGGAGGCTGCTGGAGCCATAACACCAGAAGTCACCACAGCGTGAGTCACACCCTCGGGCCCAACGTGACTCAGAATCGAGCTCCACTCTCCGCCTGCCCCAGCAGGTACCGTGCTCTGCAGCAGACATCTGGAAGTTCTCATCATTATCACCCCCTTCCTGTCATGCTCCTGGGCGCTTATCTAACATCTAGGCCCCATGAGTATTTGGGGAGAACCCTGGCCACTCCCCAAAACTGCAGGACAAGACTGCTGAGGAGGCCAGTCCAGGCATACACCAACAAGAGGTCTGCACATGGGGGATTCAGAATGTCCCCCAGGAGACCCGGACACATGCCACATCCTCTTGGGTAACAGGGGCTGTGCAGGCCACCCCTCCGCTCACCCAGCACACACCGGGCTCGGAGCACGGGGCACCATGCTCAGTAAACAGGCTAAGGGGCCTAGAAGGGGAAACTCTGCCCATTCGCTACAGTTGCCCTATTTCTACTTTTTCTTTTTCCTTTTGGCCTTTGTTTCTCTGACGGTTGTGTACGTGGTGCTGGTGTTTGAACCCGGGTCCTCATGCTTGCCAGGCAAGCACTCCAGCCTACAGCTGCCCTATTTTACAGTGACCTGAAAAGTGTGACGCACATTAGCCCCCAGGCCCTTCTAAAGCATTAAGAAAAAAGAGGAAGAAATTTTTATAAAAATAAAATGGACAGGTCAGCACCTTGAGAATTCTTTTCATCGCAGACTCTGCTGACCTTCAGAAAGTGTGTGGAGTAGGTAAAGAACGCTTCTAACACCCTCTCCATCTCCTCCGGCTGCGTAGGAGTCCATCAACTAAATCTTACTAGAGTGTTAGTGACCCGGTGAGCCACTTGTGATAACAAAAGTGATAAGAGCCAACTCACCTACACCACTGCGCCCATCTAACACACTTGTTTCTCACAAGAACCCTATGAAGCATGAAATATGGTTTCCCCATTTTAATGTTGAAAATGAGGCTCAGAAAAGGTGAGTAATTTGCCTAAAGTCACACAGCTCTTAAGTGGCTGAGCCAGGATTCAGTCTTAGGCAACCTAGCTCCTCTGTCCGTCCCCAACACTACTCTACCCCACTTGTCATGAAAGAGGCTACTTCCTGGATGAGGACACCTTAACCCCAAACACAGAAATGGAGTTCCCCCAGAATAGAAAACTGCTCTTGGGGCCCCACCGATTTATTCAGGAGGTAGGGGACCCTCACAACTGGAGACACCAATTCATTTTTTCTGGAATGTTCTCAGTCCCTCCCTTTACCGAGGAGCGAGTCACATTCGGGCCTCTGGTGGTCTCTGCCAGGGCCTCTCTTCCTCGAGTTTGCTGCAGTCTGTTGCCCACCCTCATAGCAGACCCACAGCCAAGGTGAGGCAGACTTTCATGCCACCCCGCCAGCCAACAGACAGCTTCTGAAAAGAGGAACAGCAAGGGGACATCCTCTCCCCATGGCAGTGCAGAAGTCCACTGGGTGGAATCTTCAGGAAGCTGAACGGACTGACCAAAACAGAAACCCGGCTGCGGAACCTACAGGCGCCTGTCCTTGGCGGGAGGAGGGGCAGAGTTAAGGGGTGCAGGGGGCTTGACAGCCTGGAAGAGGGGAGCCAGGGCCTGGCCTGGGGTGGGGACGTCTCTCAGATGCCCATGGACCGGCCCAGCCCTGCCCAAGATGTCACCCACCCTGAGCTCACGTCCTGAGGTGGCATGTGTCCCCAGCCCTGGCTTCGAGACACCACAGTCTGTCGCCATGGCAGCGTGTAGGATGCCAGGGCCTAGTGCTGTGGCCTGCAGCCTGCAGAAGGGAGAGAAGCTGGAGGCGAAGGGCCTGCCTTCCCTTGGGAAGAGCAACAAGGTAGATGGTTCCCGTCTGGCCCGCAGCAAGTGCTCCTTCAGAAGCTGCCACGTCACAAGAGTGACACTCTGCAAATGTTCCTCAAAGCCCCCAGACCCTGACTGCTCCCGCCATGCACAACAGAAACTGGATTCCCAATCCATGAGTCACGTTAAGAATGACAGAAAGTCACTGTTACACCCTTCACTTGGAGGTGACACATTCAGAGCCCTGCAGCTGAGAAATTCCATCCAGGTCAATGCAGTCCAGAAATGCCAGGATGGGAGGGAGGACCACACTGTCCTGTCGCGTCGAGGTGGCACCACCGGAGAGGGCCACTTTGAACATCTCGGGCTCTGCTGACTTGTCCAGCCCAGCAGCACTTCCCAGGCAGACTTCCATGAGGACGGGAGCCCCAACCACAGGACCAGGACGATATACGAGCACCCGTGCCCACGTGCTGACGGCTGCTCGGGAGAAGAGCAGAGACTCGAATGGAGTCACGCCACAGGCCTTGTCGCCCAGGCACCCAGCAGAGCCATGTCTATCAGGCAGGGCTGCCTTTGCAGGCCCGTCAGGGGCCTCGTGCTTTCAAGAGCTCCTGAGGTCCTCCTGACAGCTGCTGTGTTCTGCACCTGGGCCTTCTCTCCCTGCCGCCTACAACCATCCCTGGAGGCAGGCACCGCCAGCACCTCGGGGCTAGCACTGAGCTTGGGGTGCAGGGAAACCCCCAGGTCACAAAAATAGGCAGGGGCTATTCAAATGCAGGGGTCATGCATACTGCAGAGAAATGCACAAGTGCAGATCTGGGGGCTCCCGGAGCCCCACGTGGCAAGTCACTCTCTCGGGAGACCTCGCTCACTGTCACCTGAGCGTGGCTGGTCTTGAACACAGGCTGCAGGCGCCTCTCTGCTCAACACCACATCTCACTCCGCCCACGCTGTGTGCAGGAGCAATTCTTTTAACTGCCGCACCATGTGACTGCCCCATCTCTTTATCCAACCTTGCTCTACTCCCTCGGTCCTTCAAGAAGGCAGCCATTTGAGATGGCACTTGTGATTTGGAGACTGTAATGGGACATGACAGGGAACAAGTGGCTTCCTCACCAAAAGGAGAAGGAACAATCTGGTCAGAAAAACTGACCAGAAATAGACATCAGATAATCCTTCCGCAGAAGCAGGGCTCGCCGTGGGAAGCCCACCTGCAGGAAGGGACATGACAGGGCACGGGTCTTCCCTGCTTCTCATCCCCCATCCTGCCGTCACCTGCCCTCTCCGTCACCTCCAGGAATAGTGTCCCCAATTCATTCCCACTCCCCTGGCCCCGTCTGAAAAGCTGACTTTCACTTTTCTTTCAACCAACTTAAAATCAAATGGAAACTTCCCCTTGGAGACGGTGGGGCCCACGTCTCTGGCCAGGGACAGAGATTTAAAATTAATACCTTGCTGCTGGCAGATTCTTTATTTATACTTATCCCCAAGAGCTTTCATGTCAGAGCCCTGTTCCCGGGAGTGGGCACACTTATCAGTGGCCTGCCCAGCGCTGGTCATTAAGATGTCCCTCCTACTCGGCACACACCTTCTGAGGATCCTGCAGGTACACAGCCCTTCCTTAGCCTTAAAATAACTGCTCAGCATTTGGGACTTCGAGGGGCTCCCCGCTGCCGCCGCGTTCTGCATTCCCGCATCTGCAGGCATGTCCAAGCAGGTCTGTGTGGATAAGGACCTCTGCAAATCCTCGCCTTCAGAAAGCTCACTCAGGCATGACTCAGTTAAAATCCACATGGGGAAGGCGGCTTGCAGAAATGCATTTTATTAACTAAAACAGGTCCAGCTGAAAAAAAAAATGCTTTTTCCCAAATCCTCAGATTAGAAGGCAGGAGGGTCCCGAATGCCAACTCGGGAAAAGCAAATCTCCCCACTCTGCTGGGAGCTTACAGAGGAAAACCACCACCAACAAACCCGTTAAAGGTCCAAGGCACAGGGCTTTAGACCCAAATGCCAGTGTCCAGGAAACACAGGGGACGGAGGAAGACGGCAGAGACGCAACTGGAAAACCCAGAACGGGAGGCCGTGCACGGGGCAATGGCCTTGTTCCATCAGCAAACAGCCAGGTGGGAATTTTTAATAGGACACAGGATTCGGTGGTCACGTCAACCAATCCGAACATGGGGATCATTTAGATCGAGAATCTAGCAAAGTAACTGTACAAAGACACTTCAGAGACAAAGCAGAAAAGCCTGAACACTGGACACCTCAGTAATTATTTTTAGTTTTAATAGTGGTACAGCTGGCCCTTTGCATCCTTGGGTTGTGACTCTGTGGATCAAAGCAGCCATGGATCAAAGGGATTCAGGGGGAAGCTGGACTGAACATGGAGAGACAATTTTTCTCATCCTTATTCCTTAAGCAATACAATGTAACAACGATCTACACAGCATTTCCGCTGCGTTCAGAATTGTAAGTCATCCATGATCTAAAATATACAGGAGGACGTGGGTAGGTTCCGTGAGTACTACATCATTTTATATCTGAGGAGCTGGGGACATGGGGTGGCCCTGGAACAAGTCCCCTGCAGACACTGAGGGACACCTGCGTTTGATTCTTTTCAAGAGTCATCTTTGAGAGATGCCTACTAATCTACTAATAGAATATTAGGACATCTGCAATTTTAGTTAAAGTAACTGGGTGGTGGGGGAGAAAATATGTTGGGGCTGGAGATATGGAATAAGCCATCGCCACTGCTGGAGCCGAGAACACGGGAGTTGATCACTCCGTGATCTCTACTTTGCATATTTTGGTAAAAATTCAGGGGCCAAAGGTGCTCCTCTTGCTTTGGGCACCTGCATCAGCTGTGGCTCCAGGCAGGAAGCTGACAGCACCCCCGACCCAGGGAGCTCAGCGTGGAGGGCTTGCTTGTTCCCTGAGCTGTTTGGAAAGGACCAGCACCCACACAGCGAGCTCAGCCCAGCCCCACGAGCTGAGCTGCTTCCTGTGCTGGGAGGGAGGAAGTCCCCTGCTGCAGGGAGACACGCTGCACCCATCATGTCTCATCTTCACCCAGAGCCTGGGCTCAGCAGCCCTTGGGACCAGGCTACGACACCTGGGGAGATGCCGAATCACCCCAAGGAGCATCTTCCTGCCTCGCGGTCCGAGCAATTGAGGAAGCAATAACAGCCAGCAGTTCCGGGGTTGAGGCAGGAACAGTCCTCAAGGTCAGCAGGGAACAGGCGAGCACGCAGGACCAGGACACGGCGCTGTGCTGCCAGCTCATGCCAGCCAGCGCGCCCCTCGTTTCCTGGCTCACGTGCTCTTGCTGCTCAGGAGGCCCAGGAGGCCTCTGTCCTCCAAGAGCCCAGGCCCTTGTGAACTCAGGAGAAGGGGGTTCCTCAGAGCTCATGCCATGGCCACCGTCACCCCACATTCCAGAGCCCCTTGGGAAAGTGAAACCTCACGTGCATCCCAACAGGGGGCACTGTCACCACCAGCCCATGTCACAGAAGAGAAAATCCAAGCCCAGAAAGCAAGCAAGCATCACGTGCTCCCCCACACCGCTAGGAAGGAATTCCTCAACTATTCCCCCATTTATTTGGCAACTACTGGCTACACATTTGCTGGATGCCAGGCACTTCTGCCCAGCCAAGGCCACCCAAGAAGGAAACAGTGATTGCAGAATGTCAAGCCGGGACTTTCTGAGTTTGGAGCTGGTGCTCTGACAGGCTGAGTCGGTGGCCTCCACAATCAGAGGGGACAAAGACACCAGTGCCCCAGGATGCTCGCACGACCATCCACTGCGATGGAAAAAAACGAAAACAGCAGAACTCCCATCGGTGCCATGAACCCTTCTGTTTCTGTTTTTGCTGGAAGTTCTGCAGCAAGTCTAATCCCAGTACGGGATGAGGAGGCACACAACATATTACAGACACAGCAAACACACCGAGTGAAGTGCTGGCCCGCCACGGCACAAGGAGCAGGCGGGACGCTGCTGGAGCCTGCTGCCGCAGTGCCAAGGGCGGGGACTCAGGAGCCCAGGTGCTCAGGCTCAGCACCTGCCCTGCCACTTCCCAATGCTAGGCTCTCGGCCAAGAGCCCGACTTCACAGTTGCGGGCATAGCACAGGCAGGCTGAGCAGCAGGCAGGCCACCAGCATGCTCGCGTTTACTTAACCCACCTCCTTGCAGGGCCAGAGAACCTGACGGTGCTGGAAGACTTCACGGCCTCCATGCCCAATCTGAAGCCAAGGCCCCTAATGGACACAGGGCCTTTAATTTGGAAGCTTGAGTGACACATGTTCACTAGTGAAAAATGATCGAGGCAAATTGATCCCGGCTTCCTCTGCCTCCCTGCCCAGGCCTCTGCTCACGTCTAGCCTTCGTCACCTGCGCAGCAGCACCTGGAGACGTTATTTGTCCTCATTAAGCCACACACGGCAATGTCTCTGAGGGTCACGTGTGTTCAGCAAACCTGCTGGCTCGGTGCACAGCCCTATTTTTAGCAAGCACCAAAAAAACCAGTTACTGTATCACAGCACCTCATTTGTCCCTATTTGTTGACCAAGCTGTGTCCCATATTGGCCCAGGGGCCAAGGGCAGGGACCACAACTCATTTGTCCCTACACACAGGGCCTGGCACAAACCCAGCATTCAGTATGGTTGCTGAAAGAATGAGGTTTTAATTGTCCCCAGTGACAGGCTGAGAGCAGGTGTTCCTAAGTCCAAGTGCTGGCGACATTCAGGGATCAGCCAGAGCAAGTTCTATAACTTCCTGGGATGCGGTGAGGCACGCAGCAGGGGCGGGTGGGCAGGCAGCGTCCCGGAGAGTGAGCACAAGCGCCACATGCATGCTGTGTGCACGTACGCTCCCCAAAGCGTGCACACGCACGCGTGTGTCTGCATGTCAGCATCTGTGACTTTCAAAGGGCTGTGACCCCCACAGTTTAAAGATCACAGGAAGAGACTCTAGAAAACAAGCAATGATCAGAAGAGTCTGCCTGCCTTTTGGGGAAGTCACAGCTAGTTCCAGATGCGTTAGCTTAGCAGCCATGGAAGGAGAGCCTCACCAGACCCACTGGGGCAAGCCAGACACGAGCACTTCACCATGGCTACCCCCAACACAGCACACGGTGATCGGCACTTCTGGAGGTGACCGGGAGTCCTAGCACCCACCCGTCTCTCTCAAAGCGTTACAGCTTGGGAGGAATGAGAATCCACTGACTTTCAACCATGCACAAGAAAGCTCAGCTCCTGAAGTATCTGACAACACATCTTGCCCCCAGAGTGGGATCTGCAGCATCAGGACCGCACAGCACACACATGCACATGCATACACACACATGCTTGGCTGTCATCAGGACAAGACACACACATGCGCGCACACACACACACATACACACGATGGCTGTTATCAGGACCAAACAACACACACGTGCACACGCATACACACACGTGCTTGACTGTCATCTGGACCACAGGACACACACATGCGCACACATGCACACACACACACACACATACAGTGTTTGGCTGTCAAGACTGAACAGCACACACACACACACATATGCACACACATATACACATGATGTGCTTGGCTGTCTTCCACTAGGAAAAACATGGGTGCATTTGCACATCTGTAGTCAAATTTGAAAACCTAGAGAGATGAAACGGATAATTTCTTAGAAAGATAGTTTACCAAAACTGAGTCTAATAGAAAAGGAAAGTTTAAACAGCCCAATTCCCACAAACTCAACAGAGTCCCCAAGAAACAAGTCCACAAGAAAGCACCAGGCCCAGAAGCTTCCACAGAGGACTCTGGCACAGGCTAAAGACTGTTCCACTCAGCATACATAAGTTGTTCCTGAGCATCCAGAAGGAATGAAACCCAAAGCTGACTGCACACAAAAATATAGGTGAATGTTGCTGAAAAAATATCTCTACCCTAAAAAAATAATACAAGGTGACCAAGTGGAGTTTACATCAGGAATGTTTCAATACTAAGCAAGCTCTTAAGTCAATATAGTAACAAGTCTAAGAAGAATAAAATCACTTTTTCCATGAATGATAAAAACCCTTTGATGTGATTCAACTCCCATTCCTAAGACAGCTCCCAAGGAAATGGGAATAGACGGATACCTCCTTAACACCTCAACCCTAAACCATCACTAGAGAGCCTTCTGCTAGGGTCCAGAACCAGGCAAGGATGCCTACCATTTCCACGATTAAGCAACCTCCTGCTAGAGACATCAGCCAACGCAATCAGACAAGAGAAAGCAACAGCTCAGTGAGGGCAGGAGCTGGGCCTTATTCTCTGTGGTTTTCACAAGACCAAACATGATGGGTGCTCAGCTATCGGTTGGATGAGTAACTGAATAACAGCTCACATTAATTGAGCACCTCTATTCATAAAAGCAAGGGTTTAACAAAATTCTAGTGACAAATCACATCCTGTGCTGATTTAAATGAGTTAACCCACTCAAGGTGGACAATAATCCTTACAGTAAGAACGATTATTCCAGCCATTTTCAAATAAGCAAACAAAGGTCCAGAGGTCAAATGTCGTGCTCAAGGTCACCCTGTTGGTGTTTACAGTTCCATCCCTGCCACTTCCAGGGGCCTTCCCAACGGATCCTCCTACAGATTTGAGAGCAGGCTCTGGAACAAGGTCATATTTGACCTCTGCCATTTAGCAGCTCTGCTCTCTTGAAAAGATTACTTCACCTCTCTGTGCCTTCTCATCCTCCTCTGTTTAATGGGGATTAAAATAGTGCCTGCCTGCTACGGTAGAGGGGTATCAACTGGCCAGACCAAGATCCACCGTGTGCTGGAGTTCTCTAAAATGAGATCTGACCTCCCAAAGCTTCCCTGAGTTCTGACAGTGATGCTTGGCCCCTTGGTGGTCCTTTTCCTGCCAGGCTTGTGCCTGGAGTTAGGGTGAACACTCCCTGGGCATCACCAGGGTGCTATCATCTGCCACCAAGCTAAAGCCAGTGCTGGATCTAGGGGAGTCCCGTCATGCTGAAGCAGAGAAGTGACAGCCCCACACACTAGCCTCTCAAAGCTCACAATGTCCCTTCCGTTCCTGGGGGCTGACTCTTCTGTGCTAGCTCCTTCCAGCAAAGAGGCATCATTTAACTGGACAGATGGAGAACACAACCTCAGTGTGGGCTTCACATAGAACTTCCCTCCCAAGAACACCATTGGGAAAGGAGTCACCATATGGAGCAGAAACCCAAGTGCTTCCTCCACCGGGTGATCAAGATCAACAGCAACAGGGATCAATTATGCCGAGAGCATGCACCCGTGATGTGCTGTGGCGTGCTGGGAAGGGCACTCTACCCGACTGGTCTTCTTCCCAAACCACAACCATATTCTAATCATGAGAAATAGATCTTTAAAAAAACTTGAGGGATAGTCCACAATATACCTAACCAGATGAAAAAATAAATAAAACTGATTCTCTGCAACTCTCTCTCTCTAAAAAAAAAAAGAAGAAGAAGAAGAATGCTCATTAACGATAACAAATGTATCATACTAATGTAAGATGCTAACAATAAGAGGAAACTGGTGCTGGGGGTTCTCTTTACTACCTTCACAAAGGTTCTGTAAATCTGAAACTGTTCCAAAACAACAAAGTTTATTATAAAAAATTTAAAAAAAAAAACAGATTCCAGGGCTTTCACTGTGGTCATTAAGATACCCATCTGGTGACCACCAAGCATCACTTGCCAAGAAAAACTATAAAAAGTACCTCCCACCAGATTGGGCTTGGAAACTATTTCTCCGGAAATCCTCCCCCTCCCCTGACCCCACCCCTCAAAAAAAATGTTAGCTGATTGTGCATCTGGGAGGGGCATAAGTATGAACTCCCTGCGAAACATGACTTTAATCTTAATGAACAGAAAGACCACTGATGTTACCGTGGATGGCTTGCAGATTGTTAATTGTGTCTTTTCAAAGCAGAGGATGCTCTCCAGATTCCAACTGTAGAACACAGGTCTCCTTTGCTGGTGATTATTTCCATATCCAGCCAAAACACAAAATTGTTACTAATTGCCATCCCTGGGGATCCAAGCAAGAGTGATACCCATAGTCAAGGCACCGCCCCTCATCAAAGGTGGCCCAGGAGGACACAGGTGGAAAGTTAAAACTTCTCCATCCAGCTGCCTGGCAGAGTCTCTGGGAAACAGGAGCCACCAAGACACTCCCTCTGCCCGACACACATGCAGGAGTTTCATCCCCCATGGCTGCCTAGGGGGATGACCAGGCAAGTCCCAAGTTACCAGCAAGCTTGCCCTGTCCCCAGGGGCTGGCAACAAGCATTGAAATCAGGAAGCTTCCTTGGGGTTTGTTTTATTCCCAAGACCATCTGCTAGCCAGAAAAATAGTAAAGGGTAGCACCTCTTCTTCCTCCTCCTTCTTGCTCCTGTGTGACACAGTGAAAGGACACCAAGACAGGAGCACTCTGCTAACCTGGGGAAGTCCCCAGTTCCCAGCCCCCAAAGACAGAGCGCACTTGCAGGCACAGCCTGCAAGAGTGTAGGCAGAAATAGTCTGTCTTCCTGAAGCCACACTCCTGAAGCCCCCAAAAACCCGGCATCCACTATGGCTGGAGGTAGAAGTTCACTTAATAGAGCTCAGAAAGGACCTCTTGGGGGTGATTTGCAAACGCAGCAGCAGAACCTAGAGAGGAAATGGGCCACCTCACACCACCACCACCACCAGCCATCCTCCAGCGCAGACAAACAGCCTCTTCCTCAGTCTCAACACAAAGTCCCCCCAACTACGCTGGCTTGCGGGAGGTGCTGGGGGAGCTGTCTCACAGAGCCGCCTCCCCTGCGGGATCCCTAGACTCAGCCACAGGCTCCTTTTGCCCCCACCCTCCCTAACTCCAGTCTTCCTTCCTTGCTTCCCTCCAAAGGCAACTAAATCACTCCCATTGCCTCGCACGCCCCACGCCAGGCAGGAGACCAACAGGGCCCCAGCCAGGGGACCTGCCATCTTTTGCTTTGCTAACAGCGACCCTCGGGAGACGTCACAAGTTATCGGAAACTGTCGCCCCCATGGAGTACGAGTGAGCCTACCGCCCCCTAAGGGTGGCGCAGCCACTGTCGCCTCCTCCTCTCCCTCTCACCTGAGTAGGGGCGCCCCCTGCTCCAGGCCCCCCGAGGAAGTGCGGCACGTGGAGCAGAGAGGCCCCGCGTCCCCTCCCCAGGCTCACACCCCCGCCCGGGCTCGGGGGCCAGGCGGGGGGAGCCTCCACCGACCTGGGATAGGATTCAAATAGTCATAGTCGAAGAGGATGGAGAAGTCGAACTCGTCCTGGGGGCTGTCCCCGGGCTCGTGGCCTGGGGCGTCCCGGCCGTCGGGGTCGGGCTGTGGCCTCGGGGCGTCCATGGCGCGCAGGACCGCGGGAGGGTGCCGGGGCTGCGGGCAAAGGCAGGCGCGCTGGCTCCGCGGCCCCTCGCCGGGGGTGTTGACAGCGGCAGGACGCGGGGAGGAGAGGAGGTTCGATCGGCGGGGTCGCTTTCCTCGTGGCAAGCACGCCGGGTCCGGGGATGGCGCGCCTGGCGCAGCGGGTGCTGGCCGCGCCGGGGAGCTGAGCGGCGGCGGCGCGAGCTTCCTGCTCCGGGAGGCACCTGTTGCAGCCCGCGGAGGGGGCGGGGAGGCGGGGACAGCGCGGCCCGGCCGGCGGGGGCGGGGCCGCCACCCGGGGGCCGCGGGGGAGGGGCGGGCGGCCCAGGCTGGCCCGAGCCCCGGAGGAAGAAGGCCGCCCGCTGGCCGCAGTGCCGGGGCAGCGCGCTTGGCGACCGGCCGGGGCCACCGCCGGCAGCTGGGGCGGTCGCTGCCTCCCACCTTCCCTAGGGTGAGCGCGGCGCGCCCTGCCTAGCCCACGGTCTAGACATGAAACCTGCTGCTGCTTGCACTTTTGCCTTAAGGGACCACTCATTGATCTCCCCAGCTCGCTCTCTCTCTCTCTCTCTCTCTCTCCTCTTTCTCTTCTCTCTCTCTCCTCTCTCTCTCTCTCTCCTCCCCCTTCTTAAAGGTGGGCACCCTCTCCCCTCTATCCTATATTGCAGGCTCGTGTCTCCAGGTGCTTCTGTGTGCCCACTGGTGTAGCATGATCTTCTTGCTCCGGATTGCATGCCCCACGGCCGGGGAAAGACTCACAGAGGCTCTGAAAGCCTAGCATTCTCATTCTGGCCACCTACCAGGGCCAGGGCCCAGCATGGACCAGCCACTGTTGGGCTGGGTTCTAGGAGCAGGGAGGCTGAGGGAGATCAGGAGACAAAGATCATCACCCCTCCCCTGTGGGTACGGAGAGGATGAAGGCTGTGGGCTGGGGAGACTTCAGTCCCTCAGTGATCAGGGAGGGCCCCTCTAGGGAGGTGACATTAAAGAGCCTGGTTGATGGAGATAGAGGAAGTGTTCTGGCAGTGCGCAGCAAGAGAGGAGCAAGAGCTGGAAGCGGTCTGGTGTGTGGGCGGTGGAGCAGGGAGTGTGGCCTGGGCTGCTGGCTGGCGGGGAACCAGTACACCTGGCTGCTTGTTTACAACGCAGATTCCCAGGTCCCTCCCTGAGCTTCTGGTCCCATCAGTCTGGATTATAGGCTCAGGAGTGGATACTTTTTGTTTGAGGGATGTTTTGTTTTGTTTTTGCTGGTTCTGGAGCTTGAACCCAGGGCGTGGCATACTAGACAAGTGCTCTACCACGGAGCTACCTCCCCTGCCTAGGAATGGGCATTTTAAACCAAGTACCCACAGCGAATGTTATAAACAGGCCTGACTGGCAAATGCTACTTAAGAATCCAGTGTCACCTTTCCAATAACACTCCTAGGGAGCTGGAGCAAGTGGCTCAGTGGTTACAGGGCTTGCCAGGCATGCGCCAGGATGCAGGTACAAACCCCAGCACCACATACACAATAAAGTGTCAGAGCAATGAAAGCCACTTGAAAAACTGAATAAAATTGATTCTCTTTGTCTCTCACCGTCCCTCTTTTAAAAATAAAATAAAAGCACAGGACAGATGTGACTCTCAAATGCCTTTTAAAAAAAACACACCTAGGGGTCTCTTGATGTCACATTTGTGCAGTTGGGAAACAGGTAGAAAAGGAGATTGGAGCAGTAGTCCTGAGCCCTCACAGCACATTAGAATCCCTGGGGACACTTTTTAGATGCCCAGGTAATAGCCCAGGCTGCAATTCAAACCCACTGAACCAGAATGTCCAAAGACATTGAGACTTGAGATGAATCTGAAGCGTGGAAGAGCAGAGTAGGCCGGCGAGGTCCTCAGATCCTGGTGGGAACTGTGACTCCTGTGCCAGTAAGAAGCAGGACATGCTCACTTCTGTGCGAGCCGCCTCTGCCCTACGAAGGGGAGCTGTGAAGCTGCCCATCATCATTCCTTCCACAAATATTTACTGAGTACCTGCCAGGTACTTGGCACAGCTGCAGATGCTGGGGACGCAGCCCTCAGCAAGGCACAGTTCCTACCCACGTTGTACTTATCACCTGGACGCAGAGAAGCACAGGGGTGAAGCATTCCAACTGCACTTTTACCAGTGGTCCTTAACCAGGCTACAGGTGACCATCACCTGGAGCTGCTAAAGTGTTCAAACAAATCAAATTCCATGTACCTATGATTTTGTTAAAAATAAACCCAACTATTATGTATAACCATAATGCATTAATAAAAGGAAAAAAGTTCAAATACCTGAGCTCCACCAGACTCTAAAGTAATCACATGTTTGGGCATGCGGCCCAGCATCAATATTTTGTAAAAGCTCATCAGATGGGGCTGGAGTGGTGGCTCAGCAGTTATGGCTCTTGCCTGGCATGCGTAAGGATGCGGGTTCAAACCCCAGCACCTCGTACACAATGGAGCGTCGGAGCAATTAAAACCACATGAAAAACTAAATAAATTAGATTCTCTCTCTCTCTCACTGACCCTCTCTTTTAAAAAGTAAACAAATAATAAAAAAAAAACTCATCAGATGCTTCCAATGTGGGGCTAGAGGTGACAGCCACTTGTTAAGACTGCAGCTACATTCCAAGGACCTAGGCCTGGCTGCAGACACATTGCAGAGTCTTGAGAAGCACTTTCTGGTTGTCAGGGCATAAAGAGATCCCTTTCTGGTAGGGGCAAGGATCTCACAGAAATCAAAGGAAGAGTGGTAGAGGAAAGGCACCAGGAGTGGGCGGCGGGGAAGGGGGGAAAGTGCTGGGGGTGACGGCCAAACCACACTGCTACGTTGTGTGCATGTGCAAATGCGTGATAACAAATCCTGTTCTGTACAACTATGAAGCACTAATTTTAAAAATATGGATAACGAAAAAAGCAATCCCTTTCTTTGTTTCCCAGCCTGAAGGGCCCGTGTACTCTGTGCATCCCACGTGAATCTGATAACTTTAGGAGGAGGGGGATGACTCCCGATAGGAAACTGATAGCCAAGGATGTAGCAGGAAATGGATTCTTGAAGGTGCTAATGACAGGGACCCAAGGTCCAGACTCCAAACTTTTATAAGAATTCAATAGGGCAACCAGCCTTCTACTGTAGAAAAGGAGAAAGCTGGTAGCGCCAGCCCACGCCTACCTCACATGCTCTCCCTTCCGTCCCTCCACCCCATAACAATGAACAGCTGGGCGGAGCAGGCACCTGTTGACTCTGCCTGCCCAGAATGATCCCTCTCCTCTTCTGAGAACAGCACTCCAGTCCAGGAAACTCTTTTTTTTTTTTTTCTTTTGCCAGGCTGCATGCTGGGATGGAACCCAGGCCTCCTGCATGCTAGGCAAGTGCTCTACCCGAGTTACATCTCCAGCCCTGGGAAAGTACTCTTAACATAATTTTGATTGTCCCATCACAACCACCACCCCCCTACAAAGTAGAATTTTATCCCCACTAGCCTAATGAGGCTCACTAAAGCGGAGGCCATGACTCATTCCAAGTTTATGTGTGGGTGCATGGGTAATGGCTAGAGGGAGGAAGGACAGATGGATGGATGGTTAGATGGTGGGTAGATGGATGGATGGGTGGATGGATGGATGGAAGGATGGATGGGTGTGTAGATGGGTGGGTAGATGGATTGGTAGATGGATGGGTGGATGATGGGTAGATGGATGGGTGGATGGATGGATGAGTAGATGGATGGGTGGATGGATGGGTAGATGGAAGGAGGGATGGATGGATGGATGGACAGAAGGATGGATGGATGGGTGGATGGAAGGAGGGATGGATGGATGGACGGAAGGATGGATGGATGGATGGGTGGATGGATGGATGGATGGATGGATGAGTGAATGTGTGGATTCTTCCATGCTGAGCCTTACTTACACTTCTTTTTAAGGGTCTCCTCCCTGCCTCTTTCCCTGGCCACAGAATTGCTAGGACAAAAACCTAAACTCTTATCACCCCCAGTATCCCCTTGAGATACTCACTAGTAAGATAAAATAATAAAGTGTGATCAAGTATGGGTCTGGGCATGCGGCTCAGTGGTAGAGCAATCATTTGGCACTCATGAGGACTTGGGTTCAATTCCCCAGTACAAAAACAAAAACAAAAACAAAAACCCTCTGATCCAGTGCTACAAAAACTTTGGCCTTAGGAAGAATTGATTTTCCAGGACATTTGGAATAATATTCTAACTGCCTGGTTGTGCTTCTGAACAGTGGGTATCTCCTGGAAGCTTCTAGCCTTGCAGTCTACCGAAGCAACCAGGGCCCTTTCAAGGAACCAGGTCCAGGCCAGGCAGGGATTCTGCTGGAGCTGGAGCAGTAGTGGTGAGGGGGCTTCTTCTCTAAGGCCACCCTTAAGGGCAGAGTTGGGGGGAAGGCATATTTTCAATTCCAAAATAAGTAATCGTGCTCTTAGGAGCAAAGGCCAGGGGCAGAAAGCATGACCTACACATGCTGGAGGGCCACCAGGCTGGGGTGGCATGGGTCTTGTCAGCACAGCTGTTTGTGATTGGCCTCCTTGCAAGGGCCCTGGCCTACGAGGCTTCCCAGCCTCTTCAGCAGAAGAGCAGGAAGCCAGGGAAGCCACGGAGACTGACAGCACACATTGGCCCTGTTTGACCACTGCCAGAAATTCAGCTCAATTCAACCAGCCTTTATCCCAACGCATAATTCAAACCGAAAAAAGGGGCAGGTGAGGCAGGGTTTAGACCAGGAAACCTGAGCGGGAATTCAAGGAAGGTTTCGTTCCCTAGGGAGGGGATTTTTAAGCTGGGACCCAGAAAGTAGAATAGAAGTTTGCCAGGGAATTGGGAAGGGAGAGCTGACAGCTGGAAAGTGTGTGCAAAGGCCCTGGGGTGGGGAATGGAGTGTTGGCGAGTCATGAAGAAGACTGCGGTGGCAGGGGGTCCTGCCCACCTTTTGCATAAAATTCCTGTTGCGCAGAACCCAGTCTTCCCCTGGGAAATCACGTTCACATATCCTACTGCCAGTTAGTTCAGCACCTCCCCTTGGGTGCCAAGAACACGTCATGGTGAGCGCGTCCGAAACCAAGGTCTATTGTCCTTCACCGCCGTCCTCCAGCTCAGTTCTCCCACCCAAAACCAAAGTGCGCTGGAGCCTGCCCCTCTTCTCAGCCCCCCAGGCAAAGGTCAGCAGGGCGGTTGCTCCACCTTCAAAACAAACCCCGACCGCAGCCCTTTCTCTCCAACATCACTGCTCTGCCCCCAGCCCGACAATCCAGGCTGTCATCGCTCGGCCGGACCCCTCCAAAGCCTCCTGGAGAACTCGTGTCCACTCTGCACAAACACGGAGCAGCCAGAAGCCTGCAGTGGCCTCCCGTTCTTTTTATTTGATTTTAATTTTTTTTCCAGTTCTGGGTATTGAACCCAGGGCCTTGCTCACACAAGGCAAGCACTCTCCCATGGACCTCTGCCCCCAGCGCTTCTCATTACATGCTTTTATTTTTATATTATTTATTTATGTATTTATTTGTACCAGGGATTGAACCCAGAGCACTTAACCACTGAGCACATCCCCAGCCCTTTTTTATATTTTATTTTGAAACAGGGTCTTGCTAAGTTGCTTAGGGCCTCACTAAGTTGCTGAGGCTGGCCTTGAACTCATGATCCTCCTGCCTCGGCCTCCCAAGTCGCTGGGATTACAGGCCACCACGTCCTGCATTACATTTAGAATGGAAAGCACAGACCTTGCCAGGAGACACCACGTGACAGCCCCACACAGCCCCCTCTGGGTATCACGTTCTGCCATCTCCTTCTCTTCCTCTGCCACCCTGATCACCCACCTGCTCTAGCACATGCCAGCAGGACCATCACACCTACTGTCCCCTCTGAGCCTGCCTGGCCCCTGCTTCTCTCTGTTCACTTATCAGCTCAGAGGTCACCGCCTCAGAGAGCCCTTCCCTGCCCATCCCAACACAAGCCCCATCCCCGGCCCTTCCCCCATGACCTGGTCCCTGGCCCCTCTCTGCCCAGCATCTTTTATTTGTGTTTATGTTTGTCTGTCCATTCATTGTTCCTTGAACTCCAGGCTAAAAGCCACAGGGCAGGGGCATTTATCTGGAGCATCAAGGGTGACCAGGTTTCACAAATAAAATATAGGACACCCAGTTAAATTTGAATTTTAGACAGTGAACGCTTTCTTTAGCATGAGTACGTCCCGTCCCGAATAGTGCATGGAACTTGCTTACACTAAAACAGTGTTCGTTGTCTACATGAAACTGAAATTCATTATCTGACAACCCTGGCTGTATCCCCAAGACCCCCAAAAGGTACTCACCAAAAAGTGGCTGAGGAACAAACGGAAGAACAGCGTCCCCAGAGCCTTCCCCTGAGGCAGCTATCAGCAGTGAAACCGCATCAGGAGGACACAAGTCCCTGCTTTGCTTGGTGCAATGGGATTGGACGAAGATGTGAAAAGCAGCAGTGTTTTGCATATTTGTGTCCTAGCCTCCAGTGTGGTCATAATACCTACAACCATTTTTATATAAATAATATCTCCTTTGAATCAATGACTTCAGGGAAATTCTGCCTACATGTTTTCCCCCAAAGGAAAAGAAAAAAGTCTACTGTCCACTGGCATCACCTAGGTGCATATCTCTAATCCTAGTGACTCAGGAGGTCCAGGCAGGAGGATCGCAAGTTTGAGACTGGCCTCGATAACTTAGTGAGACCCTCTCTCCAAAATACAAAATAAAAGGACTGGAGATGTAGTTCCATGGTAGAGCACCCTTGAGTTCAATTCCCTGTACTGTAAAAAAAATAAAAAATTCTCATCACATATCTCCCATCCTGACAATCCCCCAATACAAGCAAACACACTGACACTTTTTAAAAGGCAGCATTAGAAGTTTGAAGTCTCATCAGAGAGGTAGAAACATTCTCCACCTGCTTCCAGAAGCAATCTCTCCCCAGTTGAAGCACACCGTGGGCTCGTTACAATTGTAGGTATTAATAGTATGTATGACTCAGAGACAGATGCACTGGACTCTAGGGGCTGGCACAGGAGTAGGGGAAGAGGCAGAAAAAACTCCACACTCACACGTTACATTTTCACCCAGTGTTTTCAGAACCACAATAAACGTTCACGCGTGTGCACACACACCCGCATACACACTCCATGCTGAAATTTTTTTTTTAAGAGAGCGGGGCAGTTAGAGAGAGCAAGAGAGAATCAGTTTTATTTAGTTTTTCATGTGGCCTTCATTGCTCCAATACTTGGTTGTGTACGAGGTGCTGGGGTTCGAACCTGCGTCCTTGTGCATGCCAGGCAAGCACTGTAACCGCTGAGCCACCGCTCCAGCCCCCAAGGTCAGAATTTTAAGACAGGCTCAGTATCAGTGCCAGGTGTAGCCACACTGGAGCGGAAGCCAAGGGAAGGGTGCAGCACCCACCCTGCCTTCATTTAAGAGCATGGTGAGTTTTTTTAGTGGATCATGACTTCTGCATTCATTTTTATTTTTAAAATATTACCTTGAAATACCATTCATCTTGGCTGGAGGGTCTTCTGCTGTCCCCTATGTTGTTCTGCCTCGAGCACCTCACCACGCCCCCACACTCGGGCAAAGTCATGTTCAGGAAGGAGCTCCTTATAACTGGGGGCCCAGCCTGACAGTCGCACCTGACTTTCACCCCAATTCGCTTCCCAGGCCTCGTCCAGAAATTCTCTGCTTCGAGAAAACAATTTCCCAAGAGAGGATGGTGGCCAGAAGCAGGTGGTGTGAGCCACTGTCCCGGGCAAACGCAGGCAGTCAATGGGACCTCTTCAGACAGCAGGGTTCTCCTGAAAACCAGAACCCAAATGGAAGCGTGGGAGGTAGGGTGCCCCGGGCAGCACCGGAGTCCCGGGTTTGCAGTGGGCTGGCCAAGCCCATCCTGCAGGCATTTCAGGTTTGGCCGACCTGGCCCTTTCTTAAAAATATGGGGGTGGAGCGGTGGCTCAGGGGGTGGAGTGCTTGCCTGGTGTGCGTGAGGACCTGGGTTCGAGACCCAGCGTCACGTACACAACTAAGTGTCGGAGAAACAAAGGCAGATGAAAGACTAAACTAAAAAAATCAATCCTCTCTTCCTCTCTCTCACACACTCTCTTCCTCTCAAAAAACATTTTTCACCTTGAAATCCGAATACGCCCCATTTCTCCTTCAGAAAATGGAAGACCCAGGGGCACGTGGGGCCCATAATCCTCAGCGGCCATTCAGCTGGAGCTGTCAAGGCTGCCCCCTGAAATGACTGGCCACCCATTCATGTGTCACCACTGTCTCGTGAGCCTGAGACTCTGGTCTCTGGATCCTGTTCCCCAAGCACCTGACCCTGCTCCTCGTCTTTGTCCCTTGTTTTCCACCACACTACCCGCAGCCCCGTGGAACCACAGGACAGCAGCGAACATTCCTGCCTTCCCTTTGAACTACTGTCCCTTCCCTGGCTTGACCAGGGGATGCCACCAGCCTCTGCCGGCAAGGCTCCACCTTCAGACAGGTCAGAGCCCCCCAGGGCAACCCTGCAAGGGGGAGTCAGGAGACAGGACCCTGCTTAGTCGTGGCCCGCCCTACCACCATTCCTCAGCCCACTGTCATCCTGCGGCCACCCAGCCTGCCTTCCTTGATGGCTGTGCCCCGCAGGGTTGTTTCTCCACTTCCTCCCATCACATTCTCTGCACACTTGAACATGAGCATCCATTTCATCATCTTCAAAATCACGATGAGGACCCAGAGCTGACACCAGAGACCTCAGGCCTGGGACGTGCTACTCCCTCCTCCAAGAAAAGCAGGGAATCCAGGGTTCCGCCATCCAGCTCTTTCATTCCTCCACTGGGGCAACCAGGTGCGCTCTGTAGTCACTTAGCACGTGAGTGACAACACCCGTCCTGACTCCCTCACTTCACCAAGTCTCTATCTGGCTTCCAGGCACAGTGGCATTGCCCACCATCTCTGCTTCTCTGCAGCCAAGCTCCCTGCACCCACACCTCGGGCTCACTGCCCTGGGGGTTCAAGTCCATCATTCAGAGACCTGAGGTTTGGTGGCAAATAGGTTCCTCCCCTTCAGAAAGGAGATACAGACATTGGTGTTTTGGACTGAACCTAGGGGCGTTAACCACACTGAGCCATGTCCCCAGTCCTTGTTTTTTTATGTTTTATTTTGAGACAGGGTCTTGCTAAGTCTCACTAAGTGGCTGAGGCTGGTCTCCAACTTGCAATCCTCCTGCCTCAGCCTCCCAAATTGCTGGGATTACAGGTGTGCACCACCAGCTTAGCTTAGAAAGGACTCTTAAAGGTTAGCTGGTCAGAGGGAAGTAATAACTGGAATTTAAAACAATAAAATAATATTAAAAATGGCAACTTATATGGGCTGACCACTAGGCCTGCTCTGAAGGCCTCGTTGGCAGGGTGCACCCCACCTCGTGATAATCAGAACCCCACATCTCAGTTAAGGAAACAAAGGCACAGAGCAGGTTGTGACGTCACATAGAAAGTCACGCGTGCCACCATGGGGCTGGTTTGGTCCCACAGAAGTCTGACATTCGTTTCTGAGTCACACTCTTCCTGGGTTATTAGCTGAGGGTGGATTTGCCAAGGGACATTTTTGGACCAAGATGAAACACTGAACAACTCCCAGGGAAGCAGAGGGTGGAAGAAGAGTGACATGGAAAAGCTAGGCTGGGCTGCAGGAATGCACGACGGAGGTGGGTCCTGCGTTCACAAAGCCGTGGCTGCTGCCCTGGGGTGCCAGGGCGCACAGCGTGGGGGCCCCCAGGGAGCCAGCTCCGAGACTTGGGGGGCGCTCCCTCTGTCCACTTCTCTGTCCCACGCTGGTTCTAGCCTCCTTGTCCCCTGCCTGAGCCACTGTAGCGGCTCTCCCGGTGTCCAGCGTCCACTCCTACCTGGCTCCGGGTGGTTCTCCACTTCACTATGAGCGTGATCCTTAGAGAAGATCAAGGAGACCACACGCCCTGCGGTGCCAACTCCCCAGGGCTCCACACGACCCTGAGAATGAACTTCACACTCCCTTCGGGTCCTTTGGGTCCTTCGGGTCCTTCCTTCGGGTCCTTCGAGATCTGCCCCAGCCTGTTCTGTGATCTTATCACCCATCACGCCCTCTCTGTCCCAGCCCCCCTGGGCTGCGTGCTGTCCAAGAGGACACTCGAGAGCATTTCCCCACACATTCCCACCTTCTTACCACGAGAGAAGCAACCAAAACAGACCTCTCCTCAAGAGGAAGGCCCCGGCGTGAGTTAGCAACGCTACCCTTGCGGGTTGAACGGTTCTCCCCTCCCCTAAAAAATATAAATAGTATGTGTTTATATTTATATATTTCCAAATCATAACCCCACATACCTGTGAATGGGGCCTTATTAAGAAAGAAGGTCTTGGGGCTGGAGCCGTGGCTCAGCAGTTATGGGGCTTGCCTGGCATGCGCGAGTACTCGAGTTCAAACCCCAGCACCAAGGACACAGTGAAGTCTCGGAGCAACGAAGCCCACATGAAAAACTAAATAAAAATTGATTCTTTCTCTCCCTCTCTCACTGTCCCTCTCTCTTTAAAAAAAAAAAAAAGAAAGAAAGAAAGAAAGAAAGGGGATGTATGCTGAGTTAAGATGAAGTCGCACTAGAACTGAGGGGTCTAACCCAAAGCCTGGTATCATCATCAGAAGAAAAAGGAACAGAAATACACACAAGAAAAAAAGGCCACAGAAAGATAGGCAGAGGTTGGAGGGATGCAGAGACACAGGGTGCCAAGGATTCCTGAGCACCCAGAAGCAAGGGCGGATGCCCCGTCCCCCTCCACCCAGAGCCTCCAGAGAGACAGGGCGCTGCCAGCACCTTCATCTCTGGACTTCTGATCCCCAGAGTAGTGGAGAATAAGCTTTTGCTGCTGCCAGCGGCCTAGCTTATGATGATTTGTTACAGCAGCCACAGGAAACCAATGCACCCATCCTCCAGCAGCAGCACTCTCTCTCTCTCTGTCTCTCTCTCTCTCTGTCTCTCTCTGTCTCTCTCTCTCAAACACACATACACACACACACACACATGCACGCCATTCGCAACTCTGGCCTCCTCTTTAGACCCTGGCATTTGTACCTTTGGTAATCATCGCAGCCATCTCTCTGTTCACTTGCTCCAGAGCACAAGCCTTGGGCAGGCTGAACTCCGTCCTGTTTCCCTGCTCCATCCCCAGATCTCAGACAGTGGCTCCATCACACATGGGGACACTGAGGCACTGGACAGCCAAATTATTTGCACCAGGTCACGCAGCTAGCAAGTAGCAGACGCGGGCTTTGAACTCCTGACTCAGAGCTCACGCTGTCTGCCTCTGAGGTATCCAGTTGTCGTCACCCAGGACACTGGAGAGTGGGTCCATGTCCTCCAGGGCCTTGCAGCCAGGCGAGGGAAGAGCTGGGTGCAGTTGCAGGAGCAGCCCCAGTGCGCTGATTCTCCCTGCAGTCCTGAGGGGAGGAGGGCTGTGGGTGGGAGAACTTCCTGGAAGGATCATTGTGCTTTCCTTTCCCCGAGTCCAGGGTCCAGACGCCCTTCCTGACCCACAAATTACAGTCTGCCTCGGTTTCCCCATCCCTAACAGGGATGCATGTGCCCTCCACATCCTCTCTCCTCTCTCCTTCCCTTCCAGAATATATCAAGGAACAACACAGACTTGAGGAAAGAGCCTGGAACCAAGCTCTGACCCCACCTTAGACACTGCATCTGTCAAACATTTGGAAATCAGGAAGCTGTCAGTATCAAAGACAGCAGAGCCCAGGTTAAAATTAAGGCCCCACCACTTCCATACTGGGTGACACTCGGCCAGTTACTGCCCTCCCTGTGTCTTACCTCCTCCATGAAGGAGACAACATACTTGTGGCATCCAGCTGCCAGGAGGATTAAAAACACTGACACTCATCCAGCACTCAGCCCAGGCCGACTCTGAGTCAGCACCGTCAAGCGCCCACCGTGCGCTTCTAATTTGCTACATGACTCTGGGCAGAGCTTGTCTTGCTGTCCTCAGCTGTCAGACAATCTCTAGTTTAGTGTGTGCTTGCCACATGTGAACCACAGAGCTGTGTTTTATGTGCATGATTTCACATGACGCTGGTGACGAGTTTATGAAGTCCACACTATCATTATTTCTTTTTTTGAAAAAGAGGAAATTGAGGCTTCCCAAGGTAGGATCGGAGCCCAGTCTCTCTCCTTACGTAGCTCCAGTAAGTTAAAAAGTACCTTGAGAGTTACAAAGCATTGCATCTATTCAAAGAGTTCTTGCTACTCAGCCCAGTTCCCAATCAACATTGGTCACTGTTTCTGCATCTTTAATGTAATAGGAATTGCAGGTAATGTTTATGGAAAATCAACCATGACCCAGGCATTGTTTTAGGTACTAGAGAATCTCACAACAATCCCAGAAGGGAAGCATTGTTATTGGCTCCAGTTTATAGATAAGGAAATGGAGGCACAGAGAGGTTAAGTCACTTGACAAAGATCACACAGTTGCGACATGAACAAGCAGAGACTCTAATCCAAGACAAAGTCAGGGAACTTGGGCCTGGAAGCAAGCAAAGCTCCCAGAGTTTGTTTATTCCTGAAATACTTTCCACCATCTCATGTCAGATAACACTGAACACACCTCTTTCAGATCTTCAGTTTTCCCCAGGGCCTTAGCCCAAAGCTGCACAGCAAGTTCATTATTCTCTCGCCACGTGAACATTTCTAGCCTCTAATGACCGCCCATCTTTATGTCCCCCTGTCCACCTGCCCCTTCAGTCATGCTGGCATTTGAGTTTAGAGGGACTTTGGATCCTTCCCTCTCAAGACCCTTATGCAGGACACAGTTGATGAGTTTGGATCAGCCCATCTCAAGCCAGCTGCCTTTGGTGCCTAGAATCACATTCTGTGTGCCCAGTTGCCGTGGCCCGCCGAGTGTGGTTCGCCAGGAACAATCTGGCACCCTTGTCTCCCATATGTGTACACACACGCTGGCATGCACAAACCCACAATCCCTGCACATGCACGGGGGCTGGGGAGGGTGCACGTGAAACACCCAGACTTCAAAACCTTAACTGGGGAGCAAGTTCATAAACCTGGAGCAGAGACCTAGCAGTGCCAATAAAATGGGAGGCTTGTGTTAGATCACACAGTAAAACAGAAGCCTAATTTCTCTTTCTCTTCTAAGTTTCTCCCTTCCCTGTCTCTCCCCTCCCTGTCTCTCCCTCCCAGTGCCCGCCCTCTCCAAATAGAGCTAAATTTGGCATTAGTCTGTCCCCCCACCCCACCCCAACCCACCACCCAAACATCAAACACTCAGTTTCGGTTTGTAAGGCAATAAAAGCCATTTCGCATCCTTACTATGTGAGTGGCGGGTCTGAGAGCATCCTTTTAGAGATGATGAAATATTAGCAGTTCTTCTTACCACCACACCAGCATGCCTCTGCCCCTTGACCACTGGCAGAAGACAGGATGAACTAGCACAGGGCTCTTCCAAAGGCTGGCAGGCTCCTGCTTTCAAAAGTGCAACTCAGCTAAAAATATGCCATGGAGGTCTTCTGGGGAGGCCCTGCCATTTACCTCACCCACGGCATTTGGCTTCAATCTGGTTTTCAAAAAGAGCCCCTCAGGTTTATTTACTGAAATTGTCATTTCTCCCCCCCCAACTTTAATCAGCCACGCAGAGCACAAAACCTACATTCAACTCTGGTTTTATGACACAAGGCTAACTCCTCCTACACCAATTTATTCCGCTTAACTCTTGCAGCCCTTCCAGCTTGGCAGTGACCCCCACCCTCAACAGGGCTCCCTTTGAAAAGGACAGGCATTGCCTCTTTCCACTTCAAAGACGGGTCCATCACCCTACACTGCGGCAGCCCCTGCACTGTCCCCACCAGGCAAGACAGTTCTCCTATCGTATTCTTGTCTAATGAACCCCTCCCACAAGATCCAAGAAGCTTGATCCAGCGCTAAGTTAGGAAGGAGAAGGATGCAGAAACGGGAGACAGAGGGCAATCAGATCACAAAGCAAACTGATGGTACCGTGGCTTTAAAGGGGGCCTGGAAGGCTTTAGCCATCAGGTACATCCAAAAACACACACACACACACACACACACACACACACACACACAAAAAAAAACAAAAAAATGTCCCAAGCGTCTGCTGCCTATTAGAAAGCAGTCTTCCTTCCTACACTTACTATATAGTAAAGTATCAAGCCCGTTCTCTTAAAGAAAAAAAACCCGCTAATAATAATAATAATAATAATAATAATAATAATAATAATGACGACGCGGCCGAACGGCATTTGCTGTCACAAGCCGAGCGCTGAAAAGGTTAAGCAGCCAGCGTTAGTAGCAGAATCCCTCCCGGTGTCCCGTGGCGGGGAAAATCCTCCCGGCGGACTCGCCCAGGGAATCCCGCCTCGGGGCTCTTCCCTGCCCCCGCGCAAAGCTGCCCGAGTCCGCTTCCCAAATTTCCCTCCCTGGCCAGGGCGCGGGCGCCCCTCCCTGGCCACCCTACCTGCGCGCCCTGGGGAAGCGGGGTCCCGAGCAGGGGACCCGGCTGCCACCTCCGCCCGGGGCGGAAAGCGCTGCCCGGGACGGGGGCAGAAGCCGGGGCCGCGAGGCGCAGCGTCTGGGGCGGGCGGATGGGGCACGGTTACCTCGGTCCACAGACCCCATGATGCGGAGGGGATGGCACAGCCCCGGCCCGAACGCAGCCTGGCTCTGCATCTGGAGCGGACCCGGAGGGCGCGCGCTGGGCAGGGGTCTGGGTGGCCCGGCCGCCGAGCGCGCCGTCTTCTCCGCCGCACGCCCGCGGGGTAGCGCTGGCCGTGGAGCCGGGCTCGGAGCGGCCGGGCTGCGCGCCTCGGCTCCCGGCGCGGCGAGTCGGCGGCTCCGCGATCGGCTTACTCCAGAGGCAACGCGACTTCCTTCCCCGCGCTCCGTGTTTATAGGCTTTCAATGCAGTAAAATAACGGGATTCCCTCACTGTTTCCTCCTGTTTACCCAGCGCCATGGAAACCACTGGATCCCGTCCATCTCCAAAACTCAGGGCTTTCCTGCAAACTTCACACTCAGGAATCCATGACGTCGCCTCCTCCGCGGCCAGCCAGCTCCGTGGCTCCTCGGCCGCCAGCACAAGTCCCCAATTGTTCGGGAGAAAAGTCAGGGAGAGGGAGCGAAGCGGGAGACCGCGGGGAGGAGGGGCACAGTGTCCAAGCGGGCCCTGCAGGAGCTGCTCCAGGATGGCCCTGGCCGCTGCCTCCCTCGCTGGGCTTTTAATAAGCCAGGCCCGAGGCTGCACAGCCCCCCTCCCGTTCCAGGCTGGCACCCCTCGGAGACAGCTGTGCAGGGTTCGAACCAGCACCCCAGCTGGTCGTGGTCCCTGGACACCTGCCCAGGGGCCCTTCCCAGTCCCCCATGGCTCTGGCTGCCCAGATTTTGGCCTGTACAGGGATGGTAGGGAGGAGGAAGAGGAGATGGAGAAGGAAGGAAAAGAAATAAATAATAGTGCCTTGTGTCAACTCTCCAACTTCAGGATTTTTTTTTCAAAGAGTTTATTTTTAGATTCATTTAGAAAATCCAAGGTTTCCAGTGATACTCAGAGGCTCCAGCAAAAATGAAATGGCCAAAGAGACGCTGAAACCAGGCAACCCATGTGTTTACACATGCTCTGGATAAACAGGAAAATAAAGGGAAGGGATGTCATGAACTCCGCAGAAGAAGGTGCGTGGGGTGCCACGCGTGGCCCTCATCAATGGGGCACGGGACCCGCGAAGGCCAGCAGGAGGGGCGTGCCTTGGCAAGGTGCCCCTTCTGGGCTTTGACTGGATGAGCCTCTTCACCTGCGAACGGTGGGAAATCGGGGCCCACAGATAAAGCCGGCTTTGAAAATGGACATTGCAGATATTGCTGCGAGCTCTGATAAAATTGGGCAGCAACCGAGGCTGGTGACTCACCACCTCCCCCCACACTCTCCCACAGAAAGACTTGAACTTGAAGAGGCACTAGGAGCTGGCTCCCTCTGAAGGATAGCTCTGGTTTCCACTTGTGGGCCCACAATGGCCTCTCTGGGCAGCTCTCAGACATTACTGCGTCTGTCCCTTGAAGGCCAACTACAAATGAGCCTGAGAAAGTTCCACCCCCATCCACCCAGGGGATGCTTTTCCAGGTCTGCCTCAACCAGGGTGGTCTCCAGCAGTAGAGCCTAAATAATGCTGTTCCCCCAAAGGCAACAGCCAGGATCTGTCCACCTACTGTGCACCAAGGAATTCAAGGTTAGGAAGGCTCCTTGCCTCTCAAAGAAAGCTGATCTCGGTGCTGCGGAGCACCTTGCAGCCACCCTGCAAGAAAGGGGCTTCCCCCCACTTTCCAATGGGAAACCAAGGCCCACAGAGGACAGGGGCCTGCAGCCCCGGAAGTCACACAGTGTTTTCCTCCCAGTGGAGCCAACTGAGGAAGGCCCTTTCCCTGAGATCTCTTTACCCAATTATCTGAAGCCAGAACAGGTGACTGACTATCCTGGTTTGTCCAGGATTCCAGGGTCCCCAGGATGAAGGACTTTCATTTAAAAGCCAAGAAAGTCCCAAGCAAGCTGGGTCAAATTGGTCATCTGAGGCATGACTGAAAGTCAACCTCCTCTTGACATTCTCTGTACCTGACTTTGAAAGACAATTATGACCCTTAGTAACACTATGGCAGCACTCCTAACAGCCCTACTGTGTGCCTGATACTAAACTAGGGTCATCTCTAAGTTCCAGCTCATGACCCCCTTGCAAAGTAATTCTGAAACTGGGAGGCTCATCCCTGTGCTGTGCAACGTGGCTATTAGAGTGGAAAAGTAATTAACAAATAAAATGTAAACACTGGTTCTTTACACAAGCCACATTTCAAGTACTCAAAAGCCACTGTGGGTGGTGGCTACCAAACTGGGAAGTACAAAATACAACATTTCCATCACTCCAGAAAGATCTGTTGGGCTGCACCGGCTTAAGCACCCTGAGAGCCCACGGGCAACTCTGGATCATAGAGCCTGGCCACATCATCACTGCCCCACTGCCAAATGGGGACACCATCAATGCTTCAGAGTTGCTGTAAGAATTAAATGTGCTTATTTAATTGAAGTGCTAAGAACAGTGAGGTGTATAATAAATGCTAAAAATACACACCTTTAAAAAACCTTCTCACGGTCAAGGCGTGAGTAGTGACTAAGCCAGGAGCAAGACCGTCTGTCTTCAAGCCCTGGTCTCCAGCCTCCCTCTGTCACATGCAGGGCTGAAGCAAGCCCCTTGCAAGATCTGCCTCCTGCCACCTCACTCTGAGCTTGGTGACAGATGGGGAAGCCGAAGCTCTGCAGGTGGACGGTCACACAGTCAGCAGCTCTGGCCCGAAGTTGAACCCAACCCTGGCAGCAGAGACCTTGCTCTGGGTGCAACCAACAGCCCCTGCCTCCCGGAGGCCTCCCTGGGAGCCGAGGTCTTAGAGGCCAGAAGCAGGGCAGGAGGCACAGCGTGCTCAGCCCTTCTCCGGCAGACTCATTATGGGGGTAATGTTAGACTCAGTCCCACCCAAGCTCAGCCTTTGGGGCGAGTCCTCCTGCAGGTGCTGGGTGCCGCGCGTGGGCCGCCTTCTGGAACTCGGTAGAATCCACAGCAGCCACATTTTTCTGGAGCCCACTCTGTCACTGTGAAGCATTTTCCTTCTCGAGCACATTAATAGGACCCGGCCTGGAGCAGGGCCGCGGCTGAGTCACCTAATTTGCCCTCATGAGCGGCAGCTCTCGGCCTCCTGGTTCAGCTGTTCTTCGTTCCTCAGACGGTTTCTTTCCTCTCCCAGTGCCAGGGCAAGAAATATTTTGTCCTTTTGAACTGAACCACCCACTGTTTTTCTCTTCTCTGGAGCTCTCGCCCTTTTTAAGGGATGCTCCGAGGGGGGTGGGTGGGGAGCTTCCGCCCACTAAATTATCCACGAAAACTCCCCAAAATAGAGGCTCTCAGCTGGAGTGGGAACTCAGAGAGGCCGAATCAAAGCAAACAGAGGGTGTCCAGGTGGCGGGGAGGAGGGCCGGGAGGCCGGCACAGCTGGGCCCAAGGAGGAGAAGTCTTTGATTAGATCGCTTCCTTCCCGCAGCCTCAGAAACGAGAGGCGCAGGTATTCAGGGGAGACACCACTGGCCTGCGCACCCCCAAACACTGATTCATGGGCCTGGAGTGGTGGCTCAGCGGTTTGGCACTGGCCTGGCAAGCACAAGGACCCGGGTTCAAACCCCAGCACCACGGACACAACTGAGTGTTGGAGCAACTAAGGCCACGTGAAAAACTAAATAAAGTTGTTTCTCTCTTTCTGTCTCACTGTCCCTCTCGCTAGAAAAAAAAAAAAAAAACACTGATTCAACACCAGGGACATTTCAAGGGACACAGCAGTTTAGCTGAAGGCCGCTGACCTCACTACACACAGAGCCCGGGTGCCAGCTCCACGCCTGCCTGTCACCTTGACTGCTAACTCATTTCTGGCTGAAATGAAGTTGAGAATCCGTCTGGACTGCCACGTCTCAAACACAGGCAGTAGGACCACACAGGTGTTTGAAAACCAGAATTTCAAAGCTTATTGTCCTATCTGGGATCACAGTAAACATGCACCAAGCAGTTACTGTGTGATAGGTATGAACTCGCTGAACAATCTCAACCGTCTTGTGATGATCATTTTATGGAGGAGGAAACTGCAACACAGAGAAGTTATACTGCTCGCCCAAGGTTGCACAGCCAGCAACTGGCAGAGGTGGGTTTTGAACCCCAGCCACCTGGCTCTAGAATCATGTTCACACACATGCCTCTCAAGTGTTTCTCAATTGCCCTAAGAAACTCCCGATCACAACCAGCCAGGATGCCAGCCAACAGATGAATGGATAAAGAAAATGTGGTCTATACACCCAGTGGAGTATTACTCAATCACAAAGAAGAATGAAATTGTCGCATTTGCTGGTGAATAGATGGAAATGGATGCTGAGTGAAATAAGCCTGGCTCATAAAGTCAGGGGTGAAATGTTTACCCTCTATGCTGAAGCTAGAGCAAACAAGGGGAGAAAAGGTGGGGGAGCAGTGGGGTGGAGGAAGAGGACTGAGGGAGAGGGAGAGGAAGGAGGAATGGCGGAATGAAATTGACCAAATTTTGCTACACACATATGTGACTACAGTGAATTAGACTTTCATGTATATCTACAAAACACCAATTCAAAAATAACCCAATAAACAGGTAGAAAGAAGACCAGCAGAGTAGAGGGCTGGAGGCAGGGAGGGAAGCGGAGGCACTGGGGCCCAGAAAGGAGTAAGTCCCATTCCATGCATGTGATCACGTCAAGATGAACCCACTGTCATGTCCTGTAATGCACTAATAAAAACTTTTTAAAAAGTGAAGTGAAAGACTGAGCCACTGACCAGGCTTCTTCGAGGGCCTGGCTCTGGCTGAATGGTGGGTGGGGTGGGGGACATGAGTAGAGGCTGTCCGGGTGATGAGGACCCCGCCGTGCTAAGGCAGCAGCGCTGACCTGGAGCAGCTGCAGGAAGGTCCGCTTGGGCCAGCAAAGCATGCAGAGGGTGGGCAGGACAGCCTGGTGGGCCTAGACCAACGGCCTCATCCTCCAGCTGCCTCAGCCAGGGACCTGGGAGCTGCCACCCTGCCTCCTTTCTCCCCTTCCACTGCCACGGCCTGTGGACCTCCCAGCTCCAAACATCTTCCCTCCTCCATGGCTCGAATCCATCCACCTCTCTCCACCAGGGCTCCTTACCTCCCTCCCGGCAGCTGCAGTGACCCTACTGCCTGCCCCTTAGGTCCCGCATGGCCAGTACCATCTTTGCCACACTTCGGAGTCGCCAGGGGACATTGATCATGTCTCGCTCCCACACCAGCGCCAGCGATGGCTTACATGCACTTTCGGGATGAGGTCCAAAAGCTCCCAGAACTCCACAGAAGCCTGGGAAACATGAGGCCCCAGTCCCGCTGGCCTCTTATGCTCTGAACCCCACGTTCCCTCTCACTTCTGGGCCCTTCACCAGCTGTCCTCTGCCCCGTCACCCCAACCTCCCTTCTTTCTTGGGGTGACTCTACTAGGTCAGGCTTGCCCTAGATAACATTCCCTCCAGAAAAGTCCTCCTCTGGGGAGGCAGGAGCAGCTGACACCATTGTGCCTGGAAGAGCTAAGTCCGGTGCCTGGCGCACAGTGAGTGTGCAGCAACGGCAGCTGCGGTTCCAATGCTGTGCCTCTCCATCCAACCATCATGCAAGCCCCGGGTCACCTGCATACGTCACTGCCGAGGTTTTCCATCCCTCCGCACGGAGGCTGCCAACAGAGGCCCGGGACATCTTTCTTGGTGTTCCTCTCCTCCGCAGAATTCGGGGACACTGCAGATGATAGAGTGCGACCTCTGGCTTGCTGGCTCTGGGGGCAGCCAGCTGAAGTGCCCTGGGGACATGCGGCCATGAAGAGCTACGGCCCTGTGGAGTCTCCAGGTGGCTGCAGCTACAGCCCAGGGCTTGAGTCTAGAAAGACCTTGCACCCCAGCAACACTGCTTCCCGTGCAGACACTGTGAGGGACACATTTGCTCCTCGAAGCCACTGTGTATGGCAGAAGCCACAGAAGACTAAAGAACAGCCTCCCAGGCCTGTCCCTCCCACCTGCTCCCAGCTCTAGCATCTCCTCAGCCTGGAACTTTTGTCCCCAGCTCTCTGGGCCTGGCTTCTTCACCTTTTGCGTCTCCGTTCAAATGTCACCCTACAAAAGCCTTCTTCCACTACCCTCATCTGAGGAATGAGCTCCTCTGCCTGCTGCCCAGTCCCACAACTCTGAACCACAACACCCTGCCGGATTTTTGTGACATCGATGGCATGGCACAGACTAGGGACCTATTCATCGGTGCACTGTCTGTCTCCCTGGCCTCCGGCTGAAACATCCCTGCATGGCCAGGACCTTTGTTTGCTCAGTGCTGTGTCCTCGGTGCCTAGAATGGGGACTTGCGTACCGTTGGACCTCGAAAATGTTTGTTGAGTGAATAACAGAATATGGGATTGTCTCATCTGTTTTGTTTTCTTGGTTATGAGTCATCTCCCCACTAGACTAGGAAAATAGGGACATGTCTGTCTTTCTTGGGGCTTGGCACCATGTCTGGAACTGGTGGGTCCTCAGTAAATAGCCCTATCTCATGTCTCCTGAGGGATGACTCTGGCGACTCTCACACAGGCCCTCCGCATAGACGAAGTCACCTGGGCATCATGACAGCTCTGAGACGAAGTCTACTACTATCTCCATTTTGCAGGTGAGGAAACTGAGTCATAGAGACCCAAGGGCATCAGATAGTAAGCGGGGATGGAGTGAGAACTGGGGTTGCTCACTGTACCCCCATGCTCTTAGGTCCGGGCCTGGTTTGTTGACTGACTGACTGACTGACTGACTGACTGACAGGCAGACACATGGTTCTGGCCACCTGCTGTGCTGACGAGGAGGACCCCGCCCATCACATGGCAGAGGAGATGGGTGAGCTGCTCGGCTGGGGCTGGCAGGGGACTGGGTAGGTAGCAGCTGGCAGCTGGGAGCCCTTCCCTGCTTCCCAGGGAGGGAAAGGTTCACCTCATTTGGAAAGAACGCCCAGTTCCATGGCCATGGCAGCGAGTGAGGTGTCCCCCAGCCTGGTCCACCTCAGGGTACATTGTCTTGCTTTTAATAGCCTCCCGATCCGCACTTGGAGCAGCTCTGACCGACTGTTCCCAAAATAATCCGAGCGCTGCTTTTTCCAGCCCAGAAGTGCTGAATCTTGCTACCTCCCAATCGGCAGCAGCTGCCAGCGGGAACCTCAGTAATCCCAGGGTCCCCCAGGCCGGAATGTGACCCAACAGGGAGGTTTCCGAGGCATTTGGAGACAGCCCCGAAGCTGCTGCGTGCCAGCTCATGGGCCTGCTGACAGTGAGTTTCCCCTCTCCGGGCCTGCTGAGCCGGCTGTGAGCGACATGGGCCTCCGTTCCTAGAATCCTGGGAGCTGCAGCTGACGTGGAGGGAGCGGGGTTGGCGGTGGTGGCGGCTTGGCCGCCTTCTGCAGCAGCGAGGTGGGGAGGAGGGCCTCCTTGGTTTTTTGTTGAGTGAAGCTTGAGGCATCAAGTTTTCTTTTGCTGATGGAAGGATGGAGGTGCCTGGAACTGGAATTTTTCCTCTTCCATTTTAAAAATCAAATGCCCTGTCTTGTTCATCTGCTTACACATTATTCACATGGTGTCGTGGACCTGTAAGGTTCTGGGCCCCTGGGATGCTGCTGGGAGCCCAGCAGGTGCTGAGGCTGCCTCACTGAGTGGTGGTCCCAGGGGAGGACCCCGTTGTACCCAGAAACTGACACACAGTAGGGCAAAAAGACAGGGAAGAGGGGGGAGGAGCCTGTTTTAGCCAGGGGCTGGGGGGCACAGGAAAGTGTCACAAAGAGGTGACCTGAGCATTTTGAGTGAAGGGAGGAAGCTCCCACTGGTGGCTGGGGAGAGGCCCTGAGGACGTCTGTAAGGCAGCACCTGCTGTCACCGCCATTGCTTCCTGCGTTTGACAAGTGTTCTGTGCACCAGGGAGGTACCCCGCACTTGATGCTAGGAGGTCAGATGGATGATGGTGTCTTCAGGGAGCCCTTGGAGTCCGGGCAGGACAGGTCACAAGCAGCACCAGGCAGGAGTCGAGTGCTCTGGTGGAGACTCGGGGAGCCAAACCCACAGGACAGTGCATCACATGTGGGGGACGTGAGGAGCAGGGATATTGATCAGGTTAATATGAGCATCACTGGATGACTGAGAATCCACGCTGCACTTGGCCTTTTCCAAGGGGGACCACTATGAACATGTCGAATCCTCACAGCCTCCGAAAGAAGTTTGAATATTTTCCCTTTTTATTTTTTTTTTGAGAGAGAGAGAGAATCAGTTTTATTTAGTTAGTTTTATTTAGTTTTTCACGTGGCTTTCATTGCTTCAACACTTCATTGTGTACATGGTGCTGGGGTTTGAAGCCATGTCCTCACACGTGCCAGGCAAGTGCCATAACTACTGAGCCACCACTCTGGTCCCCAATATTTTCCCTTTTCACAGATAACAAGACAGGCTAAACAACTTGTCCCAGTCCGCAAAGTGGAGGAGGCTGGAATGAAACCCTTAAAAAGGTGGGCATGCTGTCCCACTTCCCCTTCTCCCCTTCCTGCTGAAATGGGGATTTGATGGTAGGATCTCAAGCAGCCACCTTGTGCCATGAAACAGGAATGGTCTTCAGGAAGACAGAGCTGCCACACAGAAGGAGCTTGAATCTCTAATCATCATGGAGCCACCAAAGCACCCCTGAACCTCCCACCCAAATTCTTTAGTATAAGAGAAACATCTTATTTTTTAGTCACTGGTGCTTGGGGGTCTTTAATGTAACAGTTAAATTTGTTACTTAACCACTGTGAAGTTTAAGAGTAATGGGGAGCTCTGCTATGGAGTCATTGGGTGACACAATCCGGTGTGCACTTTAGAAAGGTGGCCAGAGTTGTTGACAGTCAGGCTCCAGGACCAGGGTTGCAATCCCAGCTCTGCCTCTCCCTAGCTATGTAGCCTGCATAACCTCTGGGTGCCTCAGTTTCCTCATCTGAAAAATGGGAATAGGGTTAACCCAGTTGAAGAACAACTGTGAGGACTGAACGAGTCCGGGTATATAAAACAGTACCTGCCACGCAGTCCCAGCCTAGTCCCCTGGGAACACAGCCATTGGGAGGGCACTCCACCGAGCCATCTGGACTCGACGCTCAGCTAGCAGAGCACCAGCAACCACCTAGGTGGTGTTGGGACCACAGAGAGCCCAGAAAGATGTCCACAAGGAGCCCTGAGCCTGCATCATGAAGGACTCCTGGAATGGTAGTGACCCAGAATAAAGCCACTGACCCCATAACGACGGATCTAAGTGTGCTGAGGGCCGGGACCATGCAGATGCCATCTTGGCACAATCCAGCCCAGGAAGTCGTGCCCGGGAGCTGTGCTGGGAGACACACGTTGCCCTTTCCCCGCGGGCTCCCTGAGAGATAAGAAGCCCAGGCTTCCTGAGGATGTGCTTGGAACCCTCCCACCACTCCTCTCGGCTTGTCAAAATATTTCTTTGCGGAGCCATCCCTATTTTTCCATTAATAAAAGTATTTTTGGGCTCCCAGCAACAATGAGTGAGTGTTACAAAAGAGGTCGGTTCTTCCAAGGTAAACAGATCCGTGCTTCGCACGCTGAGCCAAGCAGGGGTGGATCTGCGGCCCTCTGTGCTCTGGGCATCAGGCGGCCAGGGAGAGCAGAGGAGAGGACAGTGCTAGTGCTCTTCAGGGTGTCCCGGACTTTGCAGGTCACGCACCCACCTCCTCCAGCTGAGTCAATCAACACACATCCCTAGAGGCGTTGGGCAAGATCCAGGCTCTGCCCTGAAGGAGGTTTGCCCTTGCACAGGCAAGCAGGCAAACCGACAGGTGTTCCAACAGATTTCCCCCGGGGACTAGCTAGAGTGGAGGCGCAGAGGCTGTGGGTTCAAATCCCGCTTTACCACTTCTGGCCACAGGACTTGGGGCAGGTGACTGGACCTTTCAGAGAGTCAGTCTCTTCATCTGCAGCATGGTTCACCACGGAGATCGATGTGCACAACGTGCTGGGAGGAGTGCAGAGCCTCTGCTGTTAAATGCTGTCGTTAGGGAAGTCAGTATTCATCAAATGATCAAGGCCTACGCGAATGAATGAGTGGAGAGCGATGGCGGCGTGGGTCCGAGGCCATAACTGCAACCTCTAATAAATCCCTCCAGAATTTAGTAACTTGAAGCAACAATAGACTTTTGCCATCTCTGGGAGTCTCAGTGAGTCACAGCTTCCAGGGTTGCTGAGGGTTCTCAGTGGCTTGAAGTCAGGATGGAGGCCAGGGCTTCGGTCATCTGCCACCTGCTCTGGGAGCCACCCCGGAAGGGGAAAATCAGTGCTGGTTGATGGCACCCCCGGGGCTGTCCTCGGGCTGTTTGCAGGTGCTCACAACATGGCTGCCACTGTCCCCAGAGTGAGTGACTGAAGAGAAAGAGCACCTGGTGGGACCAGAGGCTGTGACATGCAGTGGAAGTCACACCCGTCACTTCCACTACTTCCTGTTCCTTAGAGGTGAGTCACTAGTCCTGCTCACATTCAGGGGCAAAGAAATTCAGCCCCTTCTTTGCCTTTGAAGTGACAAAGACCTTACGGATATCCTTTAAAGTCACAACTGGCATGGTTGGACCGGTGGCTGAGCGGTTACGGAGCTTGCCTGGCATGCGTGAGGATGCAGGTTCGAATCCCAGCACCACGCACACAACGAAGTGTTGGATAATGAAAGCTACACGAAAAAGTAAATAAAATTGATTCTCTCTTTCTCAGTGTCCCTTTCTTTAAAAAAAAAAAGAAAGAAAAAAGTTATGTCTGGAACCAAATTGATCTCCAACACAGACCAGAAGGGTCTTAGATGTTAGACCAGCTTCCCAAACCAAGAGCTCAGAGCGCGCCACGCCGTACACAGGACACCAGCAGCCAGCTGGAGGGGAGGGAGATGTGCAAAGCGCAGGGGAGGGGTCCGGATTTCGACTGGGGTGGTGATCAAGACTGACTGGGCGGAACCTTCGAATGTCCATTTCACCGCATGCGATTCATAATTCAGTAAAGTTGATTTTTAAAAATACCAACGTTATTCACCTTTCCCAACATCGATTTATCTCTTCTTTCTTTTCTTTCCTTCTTCTCCCCCTTTCCTTTCCCCTTCCTTCCCCTCTCTCCCGTAATGGCCAAGGTCAAGCCCAGGACTTCAGGCCCACTGGGCGAGTGTCCTCCCCCTGAGCTATGCCCTGGCACCTTTCCTACAACTGCTTTGCTCAAGGGTTGGCAAACTCACCAGATCTGACCCTCTGCCTGCTTTTGTAAATAAAGTTTTATTGGAACAGAGTCAGGCCCATTTGCTTAACGGCTGCCCCAGCCGTGTTCCTGCAGCGGAGCGGTACCTTTGAGTGGTTGCAGCAGAGGCCGGGTGTGCAACACAGCCGGTGTTTCCTAGCTGGCCCTTTGCAAAGGGAGCTTGCTGACCCCAGCGCGAGCGGAAACTAGGAGCCCAACGCCGCTTTACATGCATCTGTGCTCAGGGCCAACTGGATGCCAACTTCTCCATCTCTTTCCCCAGAACCAGCCCAGCCCCCAGCGCACGTGCGCACAGCGACTTCTCCTAGCAATAGACAGATGCGGGAAGAGCCCTTGATTTGTCCCCATTTGGAAGTCATTTGACATTTCCTTTAAAGCACTTTCTGCAACCCACCCTTTTGTGTCTTGGAGCCCTGGCAGGGGCCAGTGCATCGAAAGCAGGGCCCTGGGACAGAGCCCTGCCCAAGCAGCAGGGGACAGGCGCTTTTGGGAAGGTGTTTACATGCCCCGAATCTTGCTTCTCTACCTTCAACCCTTCTCCCTCCCTCCCTCCTCTGCCTCGCTCACTCTCTCTGAAGACACGTCGTCCACCAGATTGCTTGTGTTGGCCAGATTTTCTCAAAGTGACTCTTTTTCATGGTGCTGACTCAATCTGTAGCCAGGCAGGCAGTATAAAATTGCACTGTAATCAGCTCTGAAAGCAAAGCTAATTAAAACTCAGATGGGACTGCAGAGGGAAGGCTGAGGGGCGGGGCAGCTGCCTGCCACCAGCCTCCCCCAAGGAGCAGGAGGCAGGAGGCCCCAGGGTCTCCATCCTCCCGGATTGTGTGGGGGCCTTCTGCTGCCACCCACTAGGGGGAGCCTCCCCCCACCCCCCCCACCCCCCGCCCCGCAGGGCCGCGGAGAGTCACTGGTTTCACCCCCACCCCTCTCTCTCCTGGAAACAATGCTTCAGTTTTTACTTTGGGATCAGATCTTTCTGATTCTCAGTTGGGGAGGGGCTGGCTGCACCCCCAGCCCTGGGGACAGACAGGTGGTCCAGGTCCAAGTGATCAGCATCCAGAGACGCTGACTCTGGCCAGTGAGAATCAGCCAGGGATGGAAGTGAGAACAGGAAGGGAAGATTTTCACCCTGTCCTCCTGAGACACAAGGGTGCAAACCTGGATTCCCATCAGCCAGCTCGGCACGCTGCAGGGGACAGTGGAGGCGAGAGGAGTGACAGTAAGTCTGCCCACAACACTGGACCGGACTGCAGCCACAGCTGAAGGCACAGGGACCTCCTAGCTCCTCACTTGCACAAAACCTTCCTTTCCCACTTGCGCCGCTTGGAATGAGTACAGGTGTGCGCCATGCGATAATGGAACAGCTTTATGCAAAAAACATATCATTCACTGTTGATGCAAAATTCGAAATGGACTGGAGGTCCTGTGCTTTACCCAAGCCCCCCACTTGTTTGGGCCAGGTTTGCTGATCACTTGAACCCAACAGAACCTGAGCTACCGTCCAGCCCTGAGCCCTTTGGCAAGCGCCCTGCTGGCCCTGAGACCAGAAGCCCTTCACTTGGTCACAGGAACCTCCACCAGCTACTCCCTCAGCCTCCTTAGGACCATCATTCCTCCTGTCACAAAGACGCCACCCACCCCAGCAGCCTCCCAGCCTCCCAGCCTCCTCTTAGGAAGTGCTACTGGGTGCATAGGACTTGGTCCTCTCGCGGCCTTTCTGGGGCTCAGTCCAGGAGGCTGGCAAGCACTAGCGCTCTTTGTAATAGACAGGTAAACTGCAGCTCAGAGGTTGGGGACAAGGTCATATAGCTTCTAAGCAGGGGGGCCCAGGGACACATGGAAGAAGCCATGTACCCCCTCTTCATGCAGCAGGAGGCAGCTTGCTCTGAGTCACCACGGGGCTATGCAGTGTGCTGAGGTCAGCAGAAAACCCTCAGGGCTCCTTCCCGGAGGGCTGTGAAGGGCCTGGGCCCAGGGCAAGGGCAGGACATCCGTCCTCAGACAGCCAGGCGAAGGAAGCCCTGGGTCACCTGGGGCAGGTGCCCCACCTCCCGCTTCCAGCCTCCCCGGCCTTTCCCAGGGCCCTCTCCAGAAAGGCCCCTTGCCCTCGGCTTCTGTTTTGCTTTGTTTTTTGTTTTCTTAAGTTTCCTTTGTTGTTACCACTTAAAATAAATAAATAAATAAAGCAAACCAACAAAGCCAACATCTGGAAAGCTTTGTGGAAAACGGCATCCGCTCTGGGGACCCACCCTCCCAGAGTCGGAGCGCAAGTGCCCACGGGATCCGCAACAGGCCCCAAACGCTCTCAGAGGCGAGTAGAGGCCCCTCTGTCCTCCTCACAGAGCTCTGTCTTCCCCTGGGGGTCACGTCCCCCCAGGGCAGGGCTCCCCAACCCAGTGTCCAGCAGACTCCTGAGCCTCCCTGCCTGACGTCCAGCACGTCCCAGGGCCTGGGCCCAGCCTCCTGCCCCCAAGGTCTCTCTGCTCCACTGTGGCAGCCCAGCTTCCGGCCCCCAGGATCCCTCTGCTCCACTGTGACAGCCCCTGCCCTATCTCACATTTCCATCTCCTTTCTCCAGAGCCACTTTCCTCTCAATTCCCCTCCTTTCGTTCCACACCAACTGACTCCCCCCACCCACTACTGCCAAAGGTGTCTTCCCAAAGAACAGCTGAGATCGTGATCCCACCCCACCCCCAACAACATTCTGTGGCTCCACACTGTCTCCTGCATAAACCCCAGTTCCTCCTGAGAGCTAAGCCTTCATGTTTTCCCAGTATTCCTTTTGTCCTTTCTCTGGGAACTCCACACTCAGTGGTTTCCTCGGTGGGCCAGAGAACAACAGGTCCCCAACTTTGAGTCCATGTGGTTGGGGGCTCCACTCAATTAATCCCAGGTCCAAAAGGAGGTTGTGTGACCCATCCGGGGCTCATGAGTGTATAGCATTCCCCTGAACAAGGAACGGGTCAGGGTTGGCCATGTGACCCAGGCCAGCCTCTCCTTGCCTTGCCGGTGAGAGAAGGCAGGACAGAAGTTGCTGAGGGCCATCTTGCTACCATGAGACTCAGCTCAGAGAAAGCAGAGCTGTGAGATCAGGAAGGAACTAGCTTGTCCTGGAGACAGCTGTGCCTGAAGCTATGGAATCACCCTCTTTCTTTAGCACTAACTACGTTTGCGATGAGTTTCTGTGGCTGACGGAGCATTCTAATTAACATAGACCTCAGCATAAGGTGCCAGCTTCTGGTCCAGCTCCAGTCTGCTGTGGCCCACATTCTCGCTACTCTTGAGAAAGCGGCTTCTTGAAGAGTTGGTAGAACCTCTACACTCCAGCCTCGGGGGTTCCGGCCCACTCGTCCCTGGGCCCCACAACAGCCTCGCCAAGCGTTCTTTAGGGCGCTCCTCCAGGGGAAGGGCATAACTCATCTCCTCCCTTTCTGCCCCAGCGCTTAGCACTGTCCCTTGCATTCTGCTCACCTGTGTCTCCTTTCCCTCTCAGGACAGGAACTTGGAGGACAAGGTGACACCTCTTTCCAAGCATGTGTGTGACACAGGACAGAAACTCAGTAAGGCTACTGTGCACTCGTGGCCACCTACTGAAGTGTCCAAGACTCGCTCGCTGGAAACCTTAATTTGGGGACAGATGTTCTGCCGGCTGTGCATCTGGTGCCCCACGCTTTCCCCGGGGGCGTAGGTGTGAAACTCCGGTGAAACTCATTCACATCTCTCTGGCTGCAGGCCTGGCCAACCGGGCACCGCACATGCCAAGCCACAGGTATGACCTCAGAGTTAGATGTCTGACCAAAGCCGAAGTGATTCGAACCTAGAACTTTGCTGGAACTGCTGAGAAGGAAACACTGTCTTAGCTGGGACTGGAAAACTAGGATGAGAGCCGGGGCTGCTGGGGCTACCAGGGAGAGAAGATGCTGTCTGACAAAGGGGCAAACGTAAAACAAAGCAGGTCCAGGGATGGAGACAGTGCTGGGTTCATTTACATCCTGGATCCAGCCATGCCTAAAGCCCATCCTACTCTGTGTTTTCAGTACATGGTGCAATAAATTCCCAGTGGGTTGGGCACCTGTCACCTGCGACTAGGAACCTCAACCCATACAAGTTTCAAGTCTTTGTCCCCATCCTTATGCCTGATCAAAAGCACTGCAGGTGGTCATTAAATATTTAAATATCAACTGTCAAGGACAGGAGTGATCAACATCCTCTCTACCTCACATTTCCAACTCTTATCCACCCCTGTCTCAACTTAACTGTCATTTCCAGAAAGACCTTTTTTGATATTACTTAGAAAGAATTAGGTTTTTCCATAACACTTAGGCCTCAGAATTCCAAGATTTTCCTTCCTAGTGCTTCTCACAGCAGGGAATTGCACAATTGTTGATTAAATTAAGTGTTCGGCATGGTGATGCACCCCAGTGACTCCAGAGGCTGAGGTAGGAGGATCGAAAGTTCAAGGCCAGCCCTCAGCAATGTAGCAGAACCCTCTCCCAAAATAAAAGAAATAAGAGCTGGGAATGTAGCTCCACGGTAAAGCATCTAGGTTCAATCCCTAGTACTGCAAAAATAAATAAATGAACCAAGGATTCCATGTGTGCTCTCCCCCAGAACTGCAAAGTGCCACCAGGCCAGATATTATTTCCTTGGTGGCCGAATTCTCAGAGCCAGTGCCAGTAAATGGTCATTGGATTAATAAATATATTGACACAACTCAGAAATCAATTAGAGCACGTCTACCTTGCTTCTCAGCTTGAATAAGGCAGGTGGAAGCACATCTCTCATTGGATGCTGGCGCATGGAGGGGCTCTGCAGAGAAGCAGCCCTAGAGGAGACTGAAGAGACGCTGCCTCTTGTGCAACTCCATGGGGGTATTAGCATATTGAACTTGATCGGAAAGCGCAACACAATTTATGATTCATTACCAGGGACCCTAACCACACCCTGAAGCAAATGTCAAATTTCACACATTTAATGAACTCCATACTTGAAATATGTGGCCTGTAAAATCTGATTTACACTGCTGTTAAAATCCTTGGTGCCTAAAAAGGAATGTGAAAAGTATGTATTTGTGCTTAGAGAAGGGGCTTTCTTTCCCTGAGATATTAATTCACTCCCAGGCATATAAACGTTCCCAAAAGCATTATTTCAATTGCAATATTTCTTTCAGCACCTCAAATTTAGTTACCAACTTTTGAGCAGGGTGGTTGTGTCAGGTTACACGCGAGTGCAAATTCACCACCATGCAATTGTCAGCCGCTTGGAAGTTAAACTGAGTTGACAGCTGAGCTGGGGACAGCCCCAACTAGGCAGAGCAGAGCTTACCTGGCACCGTCATTAAAACCTGCCTTAAGTCAATACCGGGAGGCCACGGAGCCTGGAAAGATGATCCCTCCCCAATTGCGCCGCAAGTCTATTTAATGTTGCTAACACCTGTGTCTTTTGCCTCCAGGTTGAGGGCTTGCTTTGCCACTTTTTAGGTTCCATACTATGGAACCCCCCAAGTGGTGGGAGACAGGGTGACAGATGGTTTCCCACGGATGCTCCGTGGTGACAACACAAAACGAATTTCAAGAACATCTTCCAGACTGAAATGGGCACCTTGATCACCGTTTGCCGGTCCATGGACCCAGCCCCTCTTGAAAGAACAAAAGCCAGGCAGACCCACGATGCCACGCCCTTCTCCCTCACTCAGCGCTGATTGGTCTTTAGCTCTTCCTCTCTCATCAGTGATTGGCTTAGAGATGGGCGTGTATCCCAGACCTGACCAATAAGCTGTAAGAAGACTTGGGAAGTTTTCAAAGCAGGTGGAAAGAGACCTTGAGAGCATCCTTATTTTTCTAAAGCTCCACCAGTGATTCTGAGAATCACCCCGGTGTGGAAGTCAGTGCGTTCATTAGACAGCATAGGAACTGCTTGCGACCCAAGAGTTCAGTGGCACAGTCAAGGTTATGACCGTAGTGTGCACGCGTTTGAGTTTGACCATCAAGCCCCCTCCATTGGCTCCTCCTTCTGAACCACCCCCTAAAGGAAGGACCTCATCCCCATGGCAGCGGGTCTTAGAGGAACTGTCAATCAAAACACCCTGGCCGGTGACCCAAGCTCCATCCATCAGGTTCTTGCACTAGGAAGTTGATTCTTGGGTGATGGGGCGGGGAGACACAAGGATCCACCTGCCATGGTGCATTTGCTCCTGCTACCCGCATCTCCAGCGAGTCCTGTTCTTACCAGTTCCAAGCAGAAGACCCAGTCTGTGTGCCACTCCACACCCTGGCAATAAATTCCCCCACACCCTTTCTTGGCTTACCTTTGCTGCTGCTAATTTCTGCTGAACGCAACCAGAGCTGTAAAGGACCAAAATGAATCGTGCAGGCACTATGCCAGGCACACCACATGCCCCAGGGATTTCTCCAGCAAGTATTTCCTCTTGAGCACACGCGCAGACACGTACCCCTTTTACAGGAGAAAGCGCTTAGGTGCAGAGCGGCAATGCTGACCCAGCTTTCAAGGTTGATAAGTGGCCCGGCCTGGGATTTGAGTGTTTCTTATTCTCCTTATCCATTGGATGAGTTTAACGCTAAGTCCACAGCTTCGAGTGAGAACTCAAGGGAACAGAATGTGGAGGAGCCTCGGGTGCATTCCCATCTGGAAGGCACAGCGTGCTCAGACATTGTTTCTGGGCACAGGGAAGATTCTCTTGAGAATTAAGCTTTTCTCATGATTGAGCCTGTTACCAAAATCCACAACCCTGAACCTGGAGAAAGGTAACTCGGGGCCAGCAACGTGTTCTGGGATAAGAGCCACATCATGACATCTCTGGCTACGGGAATCCTTGACCCGGAATCTGGGGCCTGCTAACTGGATGCACAGTGCAGCCGCTCTCCCTGCTTACCTGCAAAGGTCAGAGGTTGGCTGCCTGGCACAGTGAGGACTGACTTGGGCTGAACAGAAGCCTTCTTAGCAGGCAACGGAGCACCCACGGCCCTCGTCACCGCCAGCTGCCTTTGCTGTTGTTGCGGGTCACCGTGAACTCTCCCACCACTGGACATTCGCTTGTGCTGTTCCCTGTTGGGAACCCTCTCCTCACATCTATAGACTCTAGCTCCTCTCATCCTGCACATCTCCATTCAAAAGCCACCTCCTCAAGGATGCTCCCCATGACCACCGGGTCTGAAAAAGCCTCACACCCCCCGCCCTCCTGGTGGGTCTCCCCAGTGGCACCCTGACTTAACTTCACCATGGAACAATCCCCCCGGCAGTCAATCACTTTATTTGCTTTCTTCATTTGCATATTCCCCATTTATGGACCACCCATCCTGTGCCACCATTTCCCCAGGCTCCCAGCACTGCAAATAAGTCAAAAAGCTTACAATTTAGTGAATGAAGCTGAGGCCAAGTTCAGCAAGACAGGGGACAAGGGGCAACAGGGCTGCCACGCTAGCTGGGGAAATCAAGGACAGCCTGAGGGGCAGGGGGCAGCCATGACCACCACAGCCTAGCACTCAGAAAAGCTGCCCAGCACCCAGTAGGTGCTCAATAAACGCACATGTGGTAGATGTCAAATGGTGCCTCCAGACAGCTCGGGGACTCTCTTCCCCCAGGGTGACGGCATCCCCACGGTGACTCATGGTTTGAGGCTTGTGCCCCATCCCGAGGTTGGCTCTGCTCATAATTAGAAGGTGGGAACAGCCACAATGACAGCAGCCAGGGAATGTGGCAATGCCCCGGGGAAGTGTGTCAGGCATGGAGGTGAGGATGGTCCCCAGGAATGTAGGGAGTCAGACAGGAGCGTCCATCCGTCATCTCCACTGGCATTTCCCAGTCCCCCGAGTCGCATCACCCAGGGATGCAGCTGCCTCCCAGACCACAGCCTGGCTCCACCCCTCACTTGCAAGCGTGTGCCCTTGAGCAGGTCACTGGCCTCACGGTGAGGTCGACAGAAAAGACAAGGAAAGGATCGATCGGCCACGCATTCTGCACACAGCCGAGACGTCACCGAGCAGACTCGGTGGTCTGGTGAGGACTTACACCACGGGAGAAAGCAGAGTACTCCCCAGGATGCCGGGAACTACACCACGGACACCGAGGGAAGGGAAGGTGATGCTCGAGAGGGGCCCTTTGGGAACCACACAGATGACCACTAGCTTGAATCTCGGATACACAAAGAACTGTCGAAATTCAACAGCAAAAAATTCCTAATTTTTAAAAAAGGGCAAAAGACATGAACAGTTCTCAGGTGGGGGTTAAGAAGCAGATGATTTCCACCATTAACCCTCAAGGAGATGCAGTTAGAACCACAGCAAGCTGCCTCCGCCCCCATTGGCATGGCTGAAGCAAGCCACAGACAATTCCAAGTGCAGACGGGAATGTGCAGGACTGAAGCCACACATGCTGGCATGGGAGGCAGAAACGGGACCTCTGTTCTGAAAATGAGCTTGGCAGGTTCCAAGCAGTTCTGTTGAGGTACACTCCATTCCGTAAAATGCAAGCACAGAATTCAAGAGCTCTTAGCGAGTTTACGGAGTGGTGCGACCAGCACGACAGAATTTTAGAACTTTCATCACCCCAAAAGGAAACTCAGCACCCATCACAGTCCCTAACCTCGCATTTCCCCAGCCCTTGACCATCGCCAATCTGCTGTCTACGCCCATGGATTTGCTGCTTCGAGACACTGTATATGAACAGGACCACCCAGGGGGTGGCCTCTGTGCCTGGCTGCTTTCAGAGAGCTGACCATTACGAAGGATCAGGTGGCAGTGTGCCCCAGCACTTCATTCCTTTTCATGGCTGAATAATGTTCCACAGTATGGGAAAATCACATTATATTGATCCTTTCATTAGCTGATAGAGCTCTGGGTCAGCTCTTGTGAATATTTAGCTCTTACAAATATTGCTGCCATCATTTTTTTCCAATTTTGTGTGTGGCTGTTTTCTGTTTTCCTGGGTTTATCCCTCAGAGTGGAACTGCTGGGTCCTATGGTAACTCTGTTTAACCCTTTGAGTTAATTTACGGTATGCAACTCACACCTCAACACAGCTGTTTTTAAAAACCCTGCCAGACTAGTCTCCAGAGGGGCCATGCCCTTTTTTATGTTCCACCCCGGCCACGAGTGAGAGTTCTAGTTAGTTTTGAGTGCACAGTAAAATGGAAATAACTGCAGGCAAGGGCTCTTTGGAACCCCACATCTCCCTGACCCTAGCATGGGGACCACCATCTGCTCTCCCCTTCCGCCTCAGAAACAGAACTTCAGTTTTATCAGGCTACTTTTTTCATCCTTTTTGCAAGCCAAGGGTAGCAACGTGGTCATTTTTTTCAAGATGTCAGCAGAAATGACATGGGGGAATTCTGGGAAGTCTCCCTCAAAGGAGAGGGCCCACTCCCTTTGCCCCTTTCTGCTGCCCAGACTTCAGAGTTGAAGGCTGGACCTCCAGCAGCCATACTGGACCAGGAGGTGAGGGCAGCTGCCTCAGACAGGAAAGCAGAGAGCTGAAGGAGCCTTAGTTTCCAATGACCGTCCAAGCCAGCATAGCCCCCCTGCACTTCCTAACACCCGCCTTCTCCCGTACAACAAAGGAAGCACTTTATGTCTTATTTAAATGATGTTTGGAAGTTATCAGTTACATCACAGATGGATTTTTTTTCCCTCACAGATACCACCTCTGTCAAAATTCAGCTTCCACACATTCTTAGCTGCTGTCTGGGTCTCTCAGCATCATCACACCTGCCAGGGGGATTGGGGACTGTTGGTGGAAGGCACTCAGCAATGGGAGTTACCATGGAAAGGCAGGACCCACTCGGTTCAGGTCCCTGAGACTTCCAGAACCTGCCCTAAGGCCCAATCACTCCAAGCCACTGAACTGTACACTTAAAAGCAGCAAATGTGGTAAATTATGTTATTTATATTTTTTAAATCAACTTTATTTATTTTTTCATCTGGTTTTAGTTTTGTATGTTGGTTGCGTATGTGGAGCTGGGGTTTGAACCCGGGTCCTTGAGCATGCCAGGCAAGCGCTCCACCACTAACCCACCACTCCAGCCCCCATGTTACGTATATTTCACCAGAAGTTTTAGAAAAATGAAAACAAAAGAACTCAAATGTCAGAAGATTTGCTGAGCCCCAGCCGTAGGTCAGACCCTGGGCTGGCTGAGGACAGAACTGGAAGCCAGTGTCCCCAAAGCTGTCCCTCGGATCTTCAGGAGCGGAAGCCAGGGGTGAGGCCTCCCCTCCTGCCACTTGGGCCCTGGCCACCCCATCCCCATCGCTCCTCTCAAGCTTTGGGGCTTATTTTGTTAAACTCAAGCAAATTCTGCCTTCTGCTCCATTAACAAATTTGTTTTAATGTTTTAAAAAATGATTTGTGAATTCTATTACTTCCTTCCTTCTTCCTCCCAAATAAAAGCACATGGCTTCTTGGGGAGGAGCCCCCAGCTACACCTTTCCCCAGCCCTGGAGGGGCATGTGCTCAGTTGGGGGTCCCCTGCCAGGCTAGCACTGCAGGGCCACATCCATCTGGGAGCAAGGACCAGACCACCAGGACCCAGGACAGCATGGGTCACAGTGCCTGCAAATTCAGCCAAAGGTGCAAGGAAGACCTCCACCCTCCAACTTGGAAATCCTCTAAGAACTCAAGCAGCAACTGGGGAAAGGACTCCTGAGCCTCACTTCACCCAATGCCTCCCTCTGCTCAGAGGCCTCGAATGACAAGAACTGCAGCCCTATCTGCTGTGTCACCTGCCTCAGACGTGGCGGTCCCAACCCCAATCACAGGCAAAGAGCTGAAGGCCAGAGACGTGAGGGAATCAGCCCTTGTCACTCAGTGGGGCATGTGGCATTCAGGCCAGCTCCATCCCAGCTGCCCACCCCCTCTCCAGCACTTGGCATCTCCCAGCAGGACCAAGAAGAAGGGTGGAGCCGTTGCTGGATGCCTGTCTTCCCCCAGCCCGAGGCAGCCATGGCAGGGCAAAGTCTCCACGTCCACATGAGGCAGGCCGGTGCTCGGATGTTCTCTGGCCTGATTTCCCCTAATTCTGGTGGTGATGAGCTGCCTAATAAAATTATGCTAAGTTATGTGCATAAAGAGTAGCATCTTAAACTCTAATTACTGGCCGCATCTTTGAAGAATTCCTGTGCAATTTCCAGGGTAATCAACTCACCTCCTTCTCGGGGCCTGATTAGCTGTTTGGGCCAAGTTAGCCCCCGCCCCCGGCCTGCATCAACAGGGTTCTGGATGCCATTAGCTACTCCAATTGCCGTTCTCAAAATCTGTTTTGCATCAAAAGACAAACGAGAATGAATGTTTGCCCATCTTTAAGACACTAACTGCATTCTTCTCCACAGCCTGCTCTTGTTACTCTTTCTTTCTTGGGGAGGGATCTGAACACAGCCTGGGCTCCGCAGTTCCTGACTGCAAAACGCATCATCTTCGAAACTTGACCCAAGCGGGCGCATTTGGGAGGCACCGCAGCTTCAGGAAAGGAGACCCAGATCACTTTTCTTACCTCTTCTTCCTCCAGACCCACCTGCCAACCCAAGGTGGCTGGTTTCTGTAACGTGCTCTCCAGGATTCTAGAATGATCTCTGCCCATGGCTTCCCAAGCTGAGCAGAGACCCTTATAGTACTAATTGCTGAAAAAGCAAGAAAAAATTTCATCCAAGGTTTGGCTTCTTCCCCCTTTTTAATAGTGAGCATGGTTTGTGCCGAGAAAATCGTGCGGAAATCCTGGGCATGAGCACAGGCAGGTGCCAGCCAGCAATTTCACCTCTCTGTGACGCTGATGTGGAATGAGGACAGGAGGGGGCCCTGAGGGTGGACAGCTAAGGCCAGGGTCTGTGGCCTACCTGACCCTCCCTCACCTCCTCCACTCCCTCCTGGTTGCAGGGCCCCTTGCATGTGGCCTACCTGGCCTGGGGCCTTGCACACATGGCTGCCTGAACACCCCTTCATAGTGTCCCTGGCTTCCTCCTCCTCCTCCTGCAGGCCTCTGCTGTGCCCACCTTCTCCACCCGTATTCTTACCCAGAGGTCACCTTCTGTTCGCCTCTCCCGCAGTCTCCCTCTGGCACCTACACAGACATAATCACCCTAAGGGCAGGAATCATCTGTATGGTCCTCTGCCAGGCCTCCAGCCTAACACTGAGCAGGCGCTCAGTACATACGTGGGACACAAATGGATGAAGATGTCAGCATATTCCATGTGCCCTGTTCTGTGTGTCCCTGGCCTCTGCAATCTTTCTCAAAGAAAAAATATTCCTGGGTTTATCTGACCTAATAAAAGAAAAAAGTTTATTTCTCTTCAATCCCTTGAAAAATGGACAGCAGAGGCCTAGATCAGCAAGTTCCGAGGACGAGCAACAGAACGTGCAGGCTGAATTCTAGGAAGTGAGCCCTGAACTGTCACCACGCATAGGTCGTGGGGCCGGGGGCTTCATATGCGACTCAGTTACCCCAAGATACAGGGGGCAGCCGTTTCAGAATCCAAGGATCAACACAGAGTGGGGAGTGGCCTTCTGGAAAAGCGCTGCGGTACAGATACCCACAGGAGCAGGCGGGGAAGCGGAGAAGTGGAGAAACCTCAGTATCAGGCGTCTCTCTCGCCAAGGCTTTGGATGAAAGCTGATCTGGGAATGCGTGATCCTCCAAAAATCCGCCAGCCCCCGAAGTGCTTAGGTTACCCCTGTGACCACAGCCACATGGAGAATGAAATTAAATCCCATGGAAAGAGTTGACTTTTTTAACATTATGCAATGTTTGGGTGAAAAAAAAAAAGAGGAATCAGAAAAAAAAAAAAAACTCATCTTTTTCCCAGAGCTTAGCAGAGCTATTTGTAGCTTTTTATGATAGATTTCACCATCCATCACTTGGTGGGTCGTTTTGAGAGGCGCGAAGGCGGGCCGCTCTGTTATGTAACCCATTTGAAGTCGGAAATTAGCAAGTCCTGAATGAATTCTGTTACTGTATTCCGACTTCTGGAAAGTTCTCAGGGCTGCAGTGCTATTTTGAGGTGAGCAAATCCATCATGCACAGCCCTCCTTGCAAATACCACCCTGCAAAGTTTCATAACAAAAACAGTTCAAGTCCTGGGATGCTGGAACATTTCGTCTCTAAACCTTGTTACCCTGCGCAGGGAGCCCAGTTGCCAATTATTCAAAAATGCAAATTTACCAGCGCCAATAAATATTCATCTCTCACTCCCCCAACACATTTTTCTAACCAAGTCCAGCAAAATATTCTGGTCAACATGAAAAGAAATGCCTGTTTTTAACGGGGCCCTGGCCACGAAATAAATTCTGAAGCCACGAAAGCGCCGCCTGGAAGCCCCGGGCGCCAGCCGCGCGGGCTGCGGAGGGGACCTGGGCTCTCCTGGGCCTCGGGCGCCCCCTGGCGGCCTGGGCGGGCAGCGAGGGCCCGGGAATGGAATTTCACTGCGGGCCAACGCGGAGTCCCGGGCTGCGGTGACGCTGCGCGTGTCAGGAAAAGTACTGCAGCCTCCGCCTTTGAAAGCAGCGCTCCCCTTTGCCCAGGGCAGCCACTGTGAAAGAAACGGGCGAATTACGTTTCTTTTTCCAGTGGATAAGCGCAGAAGGACCCTTTGGAATGAACCAGAGGCCGCAGCCTACCCTAATTAAGCCATTTGGCCTGGGTGCACAGTTTGTTTCCGGTGTCCCTTTACAATTTAAGAGAGAAATGGTAAAATTGACACATGCACATGAAATGAGGGCTTTCAACCTCAGCACTGTGGACATTTGAGTTGGGTAAGTTGGACCCAGGAGCTGCCCCCATGCATTCCGGGGGGATGGCGAAACCGGCACCTCCACCCTCCAGTTGCCAGTAGCACCCGGCCCCCTTCCCCACCTCCCAACAAAGTGGTTTTTTGTTTTGTTTTGTTTTGAGAGGGACATTGAGAGAAAGAGAATCAATCTTTTAGTTTTTCACATGGCTTTCGTTGCTCCAACACTTCCTTGCGTACTGGGGTTTGAACCCATGTACTTGCGCATGCCAGGCAAGCGCCAAACTGCTGAGCCATCGCTCCAGCCCTAAAGTATCTTCTGATTTCATCTGAGAAACAATCACCCCTGGGTGAAGTCACTGGGTTAATAAAACCTGGTGCTCCCTGCTTCTTACACACCAGCTTCCAAAACTCTTGCCTAAAACATGGCCACATTCCTAAATCTTGTCCCTTAATTTAGAAAAACACAAAAGACCTCCCAGTCATCAAGCACTGTGTGGCCTCTTTCCCATTTCTATCAATCACTTTTTGAATTTCTGATGTGTCTGGACTGGATCAAATTATGTGCATTGATTTGGGTTCTTTTCTTTTCTGAAATTTAACTTTACACAGTTCTTGGAGCTTTATAAAAAGTCCTTGTTCCATCACCCAAATTCATGATTCCATAGAAATCAAAATGGTCCACAAAGGCAGAAAGTACACAAGCTTTATTAGGCAACAGCAACGGGCCACACTGGCAGACAATGACAGCGGAATCGCTCAGAAACACGGAAGATCACACGTGCTCCGTCGGAGTGGAGAATCTGGGGATCTGGACGCTCCTGCTACATTAAAGCACTCTGCAGCAGAGCTCTCCCTCGAATCAAAAGATGCTGTCCTGGCGAACGCTCGCCTTGGGGTGACATGAGAGGTAAGGAGGGAGCCGTGAACTGGACAAGGAGCATCAACCCCACGGCTCTGCAGTAACAGCCCCCACCACCACCGCGACATTTGCCACGCCGCCCAGCTCAAGCTACCGCTGTGCTCAGACCACGCTGGGATGCCAGAGACGTTCGTGGGCAGGACTGCTGAAGGTGCTCCGGGCTCCAGTGGGCCAGTGCTGCCCATGTGGTGACAGTTCCAGTCCAATGCACAGTCCATTGTTTTCCAAGAAAAGGACATAATTAATTAAAACAGTTCAAGTACATGTAAACAACAGAAAGCTTTATGTTGAAAGGGGGGACGTAAAATGTCTCATATTTACAGTGCTCCTTGAAAATGAGACCAGAGCCAGGAGTGGAATTTTAATGCAATAAAAACCAAACGGTCTTCAAAAAATCTGAGATGACAACATAAGACACACACGCAAGTTCAAACACACAAAAAAGGTCAAAGACAGACATGGCCAACAGGTATCTGCTTTCGATAGAGTGGAGAAGAAGGTGGAGGTCCCATCTGAAGTTCTGGCATCAGTGTGCAGTGTGGCCCGTAATGGCGTGCACACGTGCCCCTCCCACCCTGTAAAACAAAGTCTGGAGGGGAAAAGGCATCAACACGTACATCTCCAGTGAGCACAAAACTCAAAACACATTAAAAAGTACTGTCGGTACCACCTGTAATTTCAGAAGAGGGATGAACCAAGGAAATGTTGGTAGAGACAACGATATATACGATTAGCCACCAAACGGATTTCACTTGATGGGGAGCCAGCCTGGGCCTGGATATAACCATGCTAAGTGGGTGAACGATCCCAGCTCTTGCTTTCCAGCTCTGGGGATGAAGACAGGTGTTCACCCCAACGTTAAGATGCTCCCTGGGACGTCCCCCAAGAGGCTCAAGTTAGTGTGTCTCTCCTAGCCTGGTAGCAACAGGCGTGTGCAGGCATCCTGCCAAAATCAGGATCAAAACCGCCAGATGCAGACACTTGCTGGGTCAGCAGAAGGGAGAAAGGAAAAAAGAGGAAAGCATACAAGTCCTGCTCACCCTACCCTCAACATCATCAGAAGATAACATTAATAACAAATCTACAGTAGCAGCTCTCACTTGGACAGCAGTGGCCAGTGCCGTTCCAGGGCGCACGGAGCTGGTTTCTACTTTAAGGAAAAGTGTCTGAATGCTGGTGACTGTGCCCTCTGACCCCAGATTAAATGGGCTGTTGGACACTCAAGTCCCAGACAAGGGTGTCAGTGGTGCTGTATAGAAATTCCCTCCAGACTGATGAGCCAGAGAAAGGTCACCTCATCCTTGTGCTCAAGCTGACAACAGGAGACTGAAAAACAGCTCGAGTCACTAGCCGCTTGTTTCTTTTCCTCCCCCCGCCACTGAGATTACCCCAGGCAGTGCCCCAGTGCTCCTGGGGTAATCTCAGTGGCTGGGAGCGCCGTGGGCCCCATGCAGCGCCCCTGCCTCAGACCTGCTGTGTGCGCAATGCCTGCTCCTCACCCCAAGATGCTCAGGGAGCCCTGGTGGCTGGCAGAGGGATGGTCCTACAGCACGGCAGCCTCCATGGGGGTCTCGGTCCTTCTTGCCCACGACCACTTCTACCCAAGTGGGGCAGGTACAACAAGAGGTTTGTGGAGGATGCTGCCTGGCATGGCCTCTGAATCTCCCAGAAGCCTCCTTCCTCCCCATCAAGAGGAATCTAGAATGTTCACTCAATGGAAACTGGGAACCAGCTTTGCCCTTCTGTCTGCTGGAAACATCTACAGTTCTCTAACCGGGGTTCCACACAACCTACCTGCAGAAGCCACTGCCTCTGTGATTAAGGCCAGGTTCATGTTTGCAAACTCACCACGGAACTGATGTCCCCAGTTTTATAGTCTGACTTCTGAGAAAACAGAGGCTCAAAAACACTGAACAAAACTTTCTGTTCCGCCACGTTTTCTGGTACAGCGGATGGAACCCAGGGCCTTGCACATGCTAGGTAAGCTCTCTACCATGGAGCTGTGCCCCTGGCCCTTGGCAAGCTCTCTACCATGGAGCTGTGCCCCCGGCCCTTGGCAAGCTCTCTACCATGGAGCTGTGCCCCCGGCCCTTGGCAAGCTCTCTACCATGGAGCTGTGCCCCCGGCCCTTGGCAAGCTCTCTACCATGGAGCTGTGCCCCCGGCCCTTGGCAAGCTCTCTACCATGGAGCTGTGCCCCCGGCCCTTTTACTTTTTTGAGAAAGGGCCTAAGTTGCCCAGGCTGACCTCAAACTTGCAATCCTTCTACCTCGGCCTCCAGAAGCACTGGAATTACTGGTGTGCACCACCATGCCCGGCTCCTCCTCCTCCACCTTTGAAACCACATGAAATCATTCAGTCAAGTTGGACCTGCTCAACCTTTCTGAAGTTTTTGGACAAAGATCTTATTCCTAAACAACTACTCATGCAATGCCAGACATCTTTCCTGAAGACCTTTTCTCTGGCAGAAATGGCCGATTAAGAGGGGAAATATCACGAAACCACCGAATCTCAAAACAAAATAGAAACCCTGTCAATAACCTGCAACTTGCTGCCATTCCAGGAGGTTTTAAAAGAGCAACGTAAAATACAAGGGCTGTCTGGTCCTCATCCCCGACTCTCTGGGGCAGGTTTCCCTAGAGTAGATGGCAGGTGTCAGCAAGCCCGCTGTGACTTCCACCTCCGAGGCACACACAATCAGGGTCACGCTGAAGCTCTGAAGGGTGCGCACTTGTAAGAGCTCATCCCAAATCCAAGAGAGCAGCCACTCTCTCGAAGACCCAGCAACTTAACCCTTCTGGCGTGCGTACGTGGCTTTTGTAGTCAGTGACTTGAAAACCCCAGAACACCCTGCTCTCCCTGCCCCTCTGCAAGCAGCAGCCACCGCTTTATGAGAAACACACGCGCGGGCGTCCCGGTGGGGGAGAAATCTGTGCTACTGGCCGCCTTTCAGCGAGTTCCCCTGAAATCGGCAGGCGGGGAACGGATTCCAGATCCCCAAGCTGCAGCCTGGGCCTCCTCCACGGGGCTCCTGGCTTTGAAGGCTGCCACTGAGGAGTGGCAACGCGGCAAGATGCCTGCGTCTTTGTCAGCTTGTCCTCGAGAACTTCTAACAGGAAACAGGTTGCTGCAAAGAGCAGGGCCCTGTGCTCTGACCGTTCCGCTCGGGCCACGGAGGACCTGAGTCACAACGGCCACGTTGTCTAAAGAGCTCGCCGAGTCTTATCATACTGCTGACACATTTAGGGGCTGCTCAGTGGCACGTTTCCTGTTGAAACAGCTCTGCTGAAAACGTCAAGGGGTATCTTTGGATGGCCACTGGCTCTGAGATGGTCACCAGCTCCCAACAGAGCTGGATTACACCTCTGGAAGGCTCTCGCGAGGTGGCCAGGGCTGTGGAGTCAGGTCCAGGGCACCCTCTCCCCAGTTACTTTTCATGACACTAGGAACCCACTGCCGCTCCTAGGGAGGACTGCCTTACAGAGCACGGTGAGCCTTTCTGAGCAGAATTAGCGTATGGACAACTTTCCACTGAACGTCACTCTTTTTTCCACAAACCTACACCAAAGCTTGATATTTTCCTGAAACTGCTTTTTTAAGGTGAGAAAGACAGAGTACACATGATAGGACTGTTAAAAAAAAAAATAACCTTCTATAACCTTTGACTAGACAGAGCTTTATCATACGACCACAAACTTCAAGTCATAAGGGAGCCCGCACAGAAGCCTCTCGGCCGAGACCCGGGGTTCCAACGGGCACACTGGGGCCTCGGGACCTTCCCTCCTGTCTCTTCCGTGTGGGGACTCTGTCCAGTGCAGAGCCTGGCACACACATGAGCAATTACTGCGAAATCCACAGGTGGCGGCTAATACAAACGGAACTTGAGCTCTGTCCCCCAGGACAGCACAGAGGCTGGGTCCCCTCCGCCGAGCACTCAGCCTAGGATGTGAGCTTGGAGTAGCTGGGAGGAGAGAACCGTCTTCGCAGGTACTTGAGGACGTAGAGGGGAAGACAGCTGACCAGGGTGATGACAGAGACTTTCCAGAGGAACGACAACGTGGCGATGAAGTACACATCTGCAAGCAACGGAAGACAGCAGTGAGCACGCCAGAATGTTCCGGAAGGCGTGTGCAGTCAGAAACAGCTGCACCAGCGGTCAAGGGAAAGCAGTCTCCTGTCACCAGCTGCCGTCCTCCACTGGCTCCGCTCTCCCGCTCTCTCCTCCCTGGCCTGCCCCTGTGGCTTCCTGATGTGCATGGAGCTATTTTTCCAACTCTAGGAAAAGAAAACCACCGGGGGGTGGGGCATTACAGTGTTTTTGACTTGGAATCTGACACGGAGCCCCTCAAACTGGGGGCGGAGTAACACTTAGACACTTGGATCTGCTTCCTGACAACTTCCCCCAACCTTGGTGCAGTCCATGGAGAGCCAGGAGATGGCCTGTGGCGTGGTCCCAGGGGGGCAGAGACCCCCTGTCCTAGCCAGTCTTGCCTTCCGGCACTCCGACAGGGTGCCCCCTAGAGGCTGCGGGACACTTACCCTGGGGTCTCGAGGTTTCTCAAGGGAGGAGGCAGCTTGTGGTTGCTAGAGTAAACCCCTTCCCCTCAGTGCTGCTGAAGAGGCACCTACTGGATGCTGGGCCCTGAGCACCCTCACCCAGCCCTGCGGCCGGTCCCTGTCCAGGTGGCCTGACCCTCCTGTGTGTGGGGGGGGAAATCACACCTCTGTGCTTCCTCCAGCCAGGCCCTGCTCACCCTGCAGGCGCTCACAGAGGCTTTCCTGAAAGACCAAGGCAAGTGTGAGGCTTCCAGATCTTTCTGCTTTCTAGCAATGCTCCTGTTATCCTTACTGAAACCTTCACAAGGAGCTTTGGAAGCTGCCTAAAGGGCCCTGATCAAAGACGCTTCCAGATAGGGGAGCTATCAGCCTTCTTATTATCATTCTCTAAGGAGGCTTTTAAGACTTTTGCACTAATCTACCTCTTCCATGACATTTTAATGCTACAGGTCTGCCGTTTCTCATCCTGGACACATCTGCGCCTTCACAACCCACCAAACACCAGGCCTGCTCTCTTGAAGGTGGGGCCACATCACCCAGCACAGGTTGAGGGGGTCCAGCTACTTACTGTGCAGCCAGACGGCCCAGACTCCCTAGGCCTGGGGTGGGGTGGGGCCTCCTGCAGCTGAAAGGAGGGGCAGCGCAGGAAGCAGCACAACTGACAAAGGAGAAAGCTCACCCTGAGGGTGCCAGGTTGTGCTTGAAGTAACAGAAACTTAACTGCCCCTACTGAAAAGCAAAACAAAGAGGCCTCTGCCGCTGGCCTGGGCCTTCAAGATGAGGACCCAGCCTGTACATGCATAGCTCGGGGTCTGCGTGTGTCCTGGGCCCAGGAAAACCAAGATTAGAGACCCAGGAGACACCAGGTCGGGCCGAAGCTCATGGAGCTGAGTTCCAAATGGGCTCTGAATGGGCGCTGACTCCCCATCCGTGGGTCTCCATGACATGTGGGCTGTCCTGCTCTCACCGTCTGCAATTCTGCTCACACCCACCATCCTTGTACCCAGACTCACTTCCCGGTTTGTCCCGTGTCTTGTGACATGAAGCCCTGCTCCCCCGCCAGCCTGCCATGCTGCTCCTCACCCCAGCAGAGGGCAGGGGCTCCTGCGTGTCTACTGCAAGGACCATGGCCACTGCTGATGATATCTGTCATTTCCTGGGCTGGCTGCACAGAGCAGCAGGTTGTACTGAGGCCAGTGGAGTCTACTTAGGAGCTGGATCAGGAGGAAGCAGCGGAGGAGGGCTCCTCCGAGTTCTGAGCTCTCCTATAGTACAGCTCCACCAGCTTTGGAGATTGGAATTTGGGTTAAGATTTCATGGGAACAAAGGGATTGTAGGCCAAAAAAATATAAAGTCTGAAAGTGACAGCGGTGACGCCAGGCCTGCCACCCTGCATTCAGGAGCTGTTTTATCGTTTTGCTCCCGAGAGGGGCCTGGGTGCCTGGCACGTCCAGAGCTCCTCAGAGCCCAGCCCCGCTCCCTGGAGAAACCCAGAGGCCACAGCCAGCCCTCGGTATGCATAGGGAATCGGTTCCCAGGCCCTCGGTAGACACCCAAATCCATGAAGCTCAAGTCCCTTACACAACGTGGCAGGCCACACATGGAACCCGCACAGCCTCTCCTGGAGAATCACGCCATCTATGAGGCCTAAGAACACAAACATGTGAGCAACTGTGACACCACACTGTCAGGGAATAACAAGGGGAGAGCCCGGGCATATTCAGCGAAGGCCCAACTTCTCCTTTCAAACGCTTTGGATCTGTGATTGGCTGAGGTAGCAGAGGTGGGACTTATGGATACAGAGGTTCCCGGCACCTGCAGAATCAAAACGATTGCTCTTCAAGCCAGCTAGCTCTGCGGGGCATTACAAACACAAACTCCTAGCACCTGCTTCTTCTCCCCAGCACCACAGAAACAAGCAAAACATATGCTCTTCTCGAGCACAGCCTGCACCCTCGAGTCCACACACCGATCCTCAGCCGCCACTCGGCCTGGACAGTGAAGGGTGGCTGGATCAAGGGCCGGAACGCAGCGTGGCCAGGCGGACTCCTGCCCCAGGCACAGAAGCCACCCTGCAAAGGGCTGTGCATGCTCGGGAGTCTTACCAATGAATTCGTGTAAGAACACCAGGGAGGCAATGTAGCAGGCCAAGCTGAGCAGCTCGGCCACCGTCATGAGCCAGTGCCAGGTCTGAATGGTCAGCGCCACCATGAGCAGCTCCGTGAGGATCAGCGACGTGAAGGAGATGGCCACGATGTGCACAAACTCCGACTCGAACAGCAGCAGCGCCCCATACATGATGGTGCTCCCTGGAAGCCAGAGAGGGTGTTCGTGCTGGCCGCCAGCTCACCCAGCTGTGCCGCTTGTTACCGAGACCCCAGAACCGTTCATTCACCCTGAGGGCAACCACCTGCTAGCTGAGGATTCAAACCTTTAGATCCCTGTTTTCTTTCCTGACCTTCTAGAATAAACAACCTGCAACTGTGCAGGAAGAAAAAGGAGGCGGCAGGAGGGAAAGAGCGCCAGAGTCACTGGCTAGAGTTGATGGGAGGATCAGGAATTTAAACAGATTTTTAAAAATGAGGGCTGGGGCTGAGCTCAGCGACGGAGGCCCTGAGTTCCGTCCCCAACACCAACACGTACATGCAGACGCCCAGGCGCACACAGATACGCAAGATACAAGAAATGATGGAGACTGCAGCCACGCAAGGGCAGCTGCTGCATGAATCCATCTACTAGAGGCGTCTGAAGCAGCCAAGGTCACAAAGGCAGAAAGCGGGGTGTGGGTGGGGACATGGGGGTTGCTGTTCGGGGGACAGAGCTTCAGATTTGTAGGCTGGAAGGTGCTGGAATGTGTGCTGGGCGCCCAGGAGAGGTCAAGGGGAACCAACACAGGAGAGGTCAAGGGTGCCCACACATATGGGCACCAGGGAACCAAGGGAGAAATGGAGGGGACCCCTACGCCTCTGCAAGACAGGGAAGGACGGAGAGTGGCCCCAGCACCCCGGGGCCAGGCTGATCAGGTCCTGGTCAAAGAAACTGAGAGTAGCTCAGAGGGGACAGCTGGGTACACTGTGAATCGACGTCTCCAGCGCCTGCCTTAATACACAGGCATGAGGGTGGAGAGGGCAAAACAGAGGACCAATGATGATTAAAACTTACATGTGGAAACTGCTTGCTTTAACCTGTTGCTATACAACCTTTTGACGTAGTTCTTCCTTTATTGTAGTTCTAGAGATTGAACCCAGGGCCACACACATGCTAGGCAAGTGCTCTACCACTGAGCTAAATCCCTTTTTACAATTTTATTTTAAAGAGAAAGAGAATCAACTTTATTTCCTTTTTCCAGCTGGTCTTTGTTTCTCTGATAGTTGTGTATGTGGTGCTGGGGTTTGAATCCAGGTCTTCATGCATGCCAGGCAAGTGCTCCAACTGCTGAGCCACTGCTCCAGTCCTTTAGGTTTTAATGATAGGGTCTCACTAAAGTTGCCAAGGCTGGCCTTGAACTTGGAATCCTCCTACCTTAGCCTCCCAAGTTCCTGGCTTGATACACTTCTTTAAGACACTTTTTTAAGCTTTTCAATGATGATGGAAACTACCAAGAAACTCAGTGGCCTCTAAACTTTTTATCTACACTGCCCATTAGTTAAACAACATTTGGAATGAAACCCCCAGAGCACGCTTGTTTGTGAGTTACGTGTACCTGTCCAGGTACAGAGATGAGAAGCACCGCGCAAACATATTATGCACATTATGCAACACATGTAAAATCTGAGACTGTAAGAGGAGTGAGGGAAAAATAAATAGAAAAAGAAGTTCTGATGTTTTCTCACTCCAGCGGGTGACTTTCTGAAGCCCCTCAGACTCTGGGTGCCCTCTGGTGGCCACTGGAGTAAATACAGAAAAGGTATCCGAATATTCCAGAAGGCAGCCACCTTTTGTTACACAGATTCCACACCCCAGCAGGCTGTGGTTAGTCCAGGCGGAATCTCCTTTATCAAGCAGCAGAGTTGTTTGGGATTTTGGACTTTTTCAGACTGCTTAAACATTTGCTTATGTGTGACAAGGTATCGGGGTTCCGAACGGGAAACTCGCTTACGTTTTGTATACACCTCCTGCGCTTCCCCGAAGGTGATCCTATATGATGTTTCTCGTGTGCCTACATCTGGACCACAGCCTTCCCATGAGGTCGGGGGTGGGACTTCCCGTTTGCGATGTCACGTGGGGGCTCGGAAAGTTCCGGATTTTGCAGCACTTTGGACTGGGGATGCACAAATCAACCACACTCTTCTCTGACTTCAACACTAAGTGGCCTGGGGCAGCGCACGGTTCTCCCTGGTTCTCCCTGTCCCCGCTGGGGTCCCCGCTGGGGTCCTCGGCCCCTGCCCAGCAGGACCCTGGGCCACACTGCCACATGCCCTTGGGTCCTGGCTTTTCTCTTCCTGTTCTGGGGGAAGGAACCGGACCCCCTGCGGTCGAAGTCAGCGCATAAGGCAGCCAGTGGCTCCTTACCTTGGTAGATGCTAATCAGAACCCATATTAAGAATGTCTTGTAGGACAACGGCCGTCCCTAAATGAGAGACAAAGAGGTTAGAGCAGGCCAGCGCGGCTCAGGGCCCACGGGCCTTCCTGTCACTCTTCCACTAACCACGTGCGGCCTGCCTGCCTCCATCCACAGAGAGGCCAACGCACGCCTGAACGCACGCGCACGTACTTCTCTGGGACTGACGGAGATGTGAATAAACCTGCCGTTTGGAGAAAGCCCCTGCAGACCCGTAAAGGAAATCACACGCAGCTGTGCACGCGCCCGCCACAACTGCTTTCTGCAAATGCGGAGGACGCTGCCAGGAGCAGGCGCAAGATGCAGCTGCAACACGGAACTGGCAGGGGCTTTTTAAAAATCGTTAGCTATTTTCGGTTTCTGCATTACTGTGCTGCTTTGCGTTCTTTATAGGGACACATCGCTGCCTTGAAAAAAAGTACAAGCTCTCATGCTTTGTCCCTAAAGGAGCTATCAGTTCACATGCATGCCAGTCAGATACGGGGGTCTGCAGAGAACAGAAGAAAAAAGTAGGGAAGGAAGATGGGGGCGGAAGAAGATGGGTGGACACGGGGCGGGGAGGCAGGGAGGCCCACCCCACCTTGAGGAGGTCCTTGTAGAGCTCAGGGTACAGCATGGCAACTTCCGACTTGACATCCTTGTCCAAGACCAGAGAAAAGACGGGGAACATGGTGTAGACCGTGGAGTACCTGGAGAGAAAGCAGCCCCAGGTAAGACCCGGCTAGCGGGATCAGCCTCTGGAGCCTGAGCCCCATCCGGCCTCCAAAGCTGTTCCCGGGTGCCTACTGTGTCCCAGTCCCAGCTTGGAGCTCTGGAGGCTCGAGACGGAGCAGACGAAGACACCTGCCCCAGAGAGCTTTTGAGTCAGTCTCAAAGTCACAGAAATACACTAAGCAAACTGCGTGTTACAGGAAGTGCTGAGGAGGAAAACACAATGGGGGGACAGAGGAGACCTGCATGCATGGAGCCTCAGTGGGGGGGGGGCTCTGGAATGGGACATCTGGGCACACACCCACAAGAGCAGCCATGCCACTACCTGGAGGAGGAACTCCCAGGTAAAAGGCCAGCCAGTGCAAAGGCCCAGAGGCAGTCATGAAGACCAGCGAGGAGCAGTACCGAGTGCGATGAGGGAAGATGGGTCAGGTCACAGGGGTCCCATGGGGCCCACTTCGGGGGGCCCTGCCTATCCGATGGGTCAGGGTACAGGGGTCCCGTGGGGCCCAGCTCCGGGAACCCTGCCGATTCTCAGGCAGATTGTGCTTGCTCTGCCAGGACCCAACAAAGGACTTTCCACTTTTCCAATCGGAAGCAGGTAGAATCCAGTGTGTGCTCTAAGGCTGAACTAACCAGCAAAACACAAAGATGGGACCGTGTGAGACTGGGCCCCAAGACTGGCTGTGCCTCTGTGGTTCCCTGCTCTCGGTGCATCTGTAGCTAGAGCCCTGGGAACCCAACGCCACCCTCTGGGAAACTCAAGGATGGGGCACATGACCTTCCAGGCAGGAAAGGAGGAGGTCGGAGGGCAGCAAGAGACACCGTCTCTGTCACTGCGGCTCACAGTAGGCAGGGCCCCAACCACGCCCAAGCCCCACAAGAATGCGCCTCTGGCCCTCCTGGGACCTGCCATATTCTAATAGACTGTCTGGCGCTTTCAAGGTCCCTTTTGCTCAGCCACCAAGTCTGTGAACCCTCCAGCTTGCTCGGACTGTCAGGTGAATATTCGTCATCACCAGGTGCCCAGGTGAAGGGTGTGGACTGAGCCTCTGCTCCCCCAACCTGGCTAGAGGCTTATCGGTTTGAACCTTGTGAACTCAAGGGGGCTGGAAACTGTACCACTGAGCCTGCCTGCCCTGGGCCGAGTATCCACATGATGCTTTTCCTCCTATGGCACTTTAGGAAGGTTTCATAAAAAAGGATTACCTGGCCTGGACCTGCTTACCCGATGATGAGGAATCCTTGATAGAGAGGGACGGAGGCAAAGTAGAACACGGAGGAAAAGACCGCCTGCCAAGGAGAAAGGAGGGCGTCACCAAGAACCACAGCAAAAGCTGTGATAAAAACACCCACAGCCACACACACACACTGCACACCGCCACTGCGGCCACACGCACTTCACGTGTGTGAGCTCACATAATTCCCCTTGTCCCCATTCTGTAGATGAGGAAGCTGAGACCCAGAGAGGGTAAGTGGCCTGCCCAAGACCACACAGCTCATACATGACAAAGCTCCAGCGTCCGCGCTCAGCCCCTCTGTGAACAGTAAGTCCCATACACTGGAGCCAGCAAAGCTTTGCTCGGGCCTAGTGCTTCTCCAGAGCAAGCCACGAGCTCAGACCCTAAAGCTGCCCACAGTCTACAGAAACGGAAAGGCAGCAGGTGAATGGCTCTGGAGGACAGAAGCTGGCCCCGTCTCCAGGGCCTATACTCTGACAGCTCAGAATAGCACCCGCTCAGCCCGCTGGCAGGCGAATAGAGACATGGGGAAGCGCACCGCACTCTGCCCCAGCACCTCGCAGGCTGGGACAGCAAGGCAGGCTGGCTTCCCACACGACACCTTTCACCATAGCACACAACAGGCTTTTGCAATTAGACAAAGCAAAAAACCCAAGGAGAAAGAAATGTGTAAACCCTCGCCGAAATGAGCACTTTCTGATTTGGGAAGTGTCAGCTAGGGCAGCGAGGAGCAGGCGGGGAGCCCCCACCTGGCTTGCTGCCCTCACTGGGTTCCTTCCCTGCACATTTCCAGGTTGACCTGACCCCAGGACAGCGGCCTCCAAGCTCATTTCCAGCAGTACAGAACCAGAGGCAAGCTGTGGACAAGGGCCGTATGGAGGCTCATGGGGGCCATCCTAGGAACCGAGGGGTCTGAACAGAGCATCTCCTGCAGCACCTGACGTGGGCAGAGAGCAAAGGTGCAAGAAGACTCACGCTCGCTTGGCTCAGAGCTCAGATCACAGGTGCCACTGAGCGCCACAGCTATGGGAAGCTGGGGGCTCCCTGGTCACATCCTCAGAATCTCAGCAGCAGCAAAGCCACCTTTCAAATGCCTTGTCACCTGGCAGGACGAGTGCATGGGAAAGACTGGTTGTAAAAATGCCAAGAAACTCAACATGAGGAGCCCCTGCCTCTAAGAGGGTTGCGTGCACCATAAAAGCTTCGTGTGCACAGAACACTTCAGAGAAAGTAGAAATGCTGCGCCGTGTCCATCAGAGATGTGCTGTCCAGGATCCTGAGCTGCTTGGCACAGCAGATGGGGGTTAGAACAACGCCGCACCCTGGAACTTTCTAAGTGACAGTGATGGGATGTCCAGCCCTGCAGAAGTCAGCAGGTCCAGGCCAGCTCTTGTGGATCTGCCTGGGAACCAGCTCGTTCATCTCGATGACAGACAGCGCAGTGTTAGCCAGTTCAACTGCTGGATTAACGCGGGTTACAAGCACAGACGTGGTCAGGAACCACAGCCACTGCTTAGCTTCCGGTCATTCTGATGAAAAGCACGTGAAGGCTCCACTCGCAACGCAACAGATACTTAAAACCAAATCGCCCCAGCGGGCCTGGTGAGGCCAACGGAGAGAGCACAACCTGACACATTCTGCGAGACAGCTGCCTTTCATGTATGGTTAAAACCTCTTCTACAAACTGAAATACCAACTGCGAGAGCAGGTGGCCTCAGCCCCCGGAAGGGAAGGCATTCAAGAGGGTTTGGGTGTGAGCGTAGGCGCTGGGGCTGCCTGCGGGGCACACGAAACCCCTGCGGGACCCTGCACAAGTTTCTCACCCTTCCTCAGCCTCAGCCTTCCCATCTGTGAAGTGGGTGGGGCTGTGGCGAGGGTCATGGGAGACACTGCACGGAGAACACTCAGCTGACAGCCAGGGTGTAGGAAGCCCTCAAGAAAAGCAAACTCGGGGTGGCTGGAGCGGTGGCTCAGCGGTTACAGTGCTTGCCTGGCAAGTGCGAGGACGCGAGTTCGAACCCCAGCACCACGTACGCAACAAAGTGTCTGAGGAATGAAAGTCACATGAAAAACTAAAGATTGCTTCTCTCTTTCTCTCTGTCCCCTCTTTCTTTAAAAAAAGAAAAGCAATCTCTTCTTCTCTTGTGGTTCCTCCCTGCTGGCTCTTGCCTCTGCACACGAGAAACCAGGATCAGAGTACTCATTTTGCATCTAATTCTCTCTCTCTCTCTCTCTCTGGCAAATTGATGAGAGCTGACTCCTGCTACGTACTGAATGGCATCCACTACCAATGCTCGCATCCACACCACGCAGCAGGCAGCGCCACTGCCACTCGATAGAGGAGGGATCTGGGGCACCAAGAGGTTGAGTGACTTGCCCCAGGGCCATCGGCTGGAACACAGCCATGTGGGGGATTTAAGGCCCAGTAACAGCTCCAGAGTCCAGTCAGATTTCCAGCTTTTTCCATGATAAGCACATCTTCACATGCCCCTGGGCAACAACACGCCCACTGCATGGTTTGGCCAAGTCCACCTGTCCAGAGGTACCAGCCACCTGACGACACGGTACAGCCATGTGTACCTGCACAGAGGTACCAGCCACCCACCCACCTGCACGGTACAGCCTCGTACCTGCACAGAAGTACCAGCTGCCCACCCACCTGCATGGTACAGCCACGTAGCTGCAGAGGTGCCAGCCGCCCACCCACCTGCACGGTACAGCCTCGTACCTGCACAGAAGTACCAGCTGCCCACCCACCTGCATGGTGCTGATACAGAGGCTTCTGTGGATCACAAACTGGCTGAGGGCGGCCGACCGTTTGTAGCTATTCCGGCCATGCACCATAAGTAACCGGCCAAGATGCTTAAATTGAGTGATGGAGAAGTCTGCAGCCAGTGAGGCCTGTTTTCCCTCCTAAAATCCAAGGAAATTGGGCACTGTCAGAAGCACAAGAGGTCAAGGTGGACACGTTTTTTTAATTGAAAAAAAAAAAAATCACAGTAAGGAGATCTTTGAAGAAATTCAGTAAAGAGGTTCTTTGGTTTCAAGCTATATGCAGTTGGTGGTCCAAGTCTAAATTTGATTTAAAAAGAGGAATTTATTTAAATAAAAACATACTAAATCATGGAGAGTTGTAATTTGGAGGTCAAATGAATCTAGTATTAAGTCCTGAGAGCCCAGCCTCCTATGACACGCATCAGATGCAAGATTCATTCAATGATCACACATACACTCAGTTCCCTTCAGGGACAAGCACCAGGGGACAAAGCCTGCTTCTACCGACAACACTGGATAGAATACTCCTGAACTTAGGGCTCTGCAGAGTCACAGAGTGGAAATAACTGCGGCATGACCATCTAATGGAATCCCCCCCTTTTTTTTTTGGTACCAGGGATTAAACCCGGGGGTACTTAACTGTTGAGCCACATCCTCAACCCTTTATTTATTTATTTTATTTTGAGACAAGGTCTCACTAAGTTGCTAAGGCTGGCTTTGAACTTGCAATCTGCCTGCTTCAGTCTCCAGAGCTGCTGGGATTACAGGCGTGCACCACCATGCCCAGCTGGAGTCCCCTTATTTTAAAAGGTACATGTTGGACATCAATAATGAGGCAAATGGACATATGGTCCCCCTAACGTGACACACAGGGAGAATAGAAATTTCCCTTTTGTGGTAGACAGAGTGCAGATCAGAGCAATCTGACCAACAAATCCTGTGGCACATTCTACAACTCTCCCCAATGCTTCAGAAACTGAAGTACCCTTCCCCCCCCCCCAAAAAAAAAAAAAAAACCAGAATGGAGAAAAATGTTTTACATTACAGAAGATTAAAGAGAATGGAAGCATGCTAATGAATGAAATTTGTGACCCTTGATTGGTTCCTGGATTTATTTTTTTTAAGCTATGAAGACACTTGAACAACTGGGGAAATGCGACTGTGAATATCCTACAGGATCATCTTTCGGGCTTGTATCTGGGGTGATACGCGATTCTGCCGGGGTAGGAGAACACCCTTGTCCCAGAGCTCCATGCTGAAGCACTTAGGGGTAACATGTGACTGTGCATGCAATTCACTTCCACTGGTTCAGAGAGAGGGATTGTGGCAAACGTTAACAACTGGTAAATCAAAGCGAAGGGAGGAAGGATGCTCGTTGTTATAGTTCAGATTTTCTGAACAGATGGCATTTTTCAAAATAAACAGACAGTAAGATATGATGGCTTTGCATACACCAATGTAGAAAGAAATCCAAGATGTAAGAGATTTAAGTAAGCTGCATGACAAAATGCAGTATGTTTCCAATTTAAAATTATATACAAAAATAATATATATGCATGTGTAAAATACATGTATACAGTGCGCATAATAAACACGTACACACCCAACTCCATACATGTAGGAAAATTCTGGAAGAAGACCCAGTGCTGCTAATTTGATGCAGCTTAAAGGGCACACTCTATTTTTGAATTATTTTAATTTTTCATCTTCAGAACTTACTAGTTTTCTAATCTAAAAAACAAAGCAATCAGAATAATCTTTAACAGAAGGGCAAGTGTTTCTGTTTTATGTAGGAACTTGTAAAGAATTCTATTACATTCAAAATGTTTCTTTAAACCTATATTGCAAAAAATTATACCAATTT